>JBAJNP010010685.1:0-15480 GCA_036877545.1 Yasuhikotakia modesta
CCCACACACAACTGAAGACCACTTGCTTCTTTTCATTTAATTTAATTATTTAATTGTGTTTTTTAATGATATCTCTTTGTTCCTGTCCGTGTCCCTGAGGACAGAAGTGTTTTATAATTTTGTATATTTTGAGAAATATTTGTTCAGTTTATGGCAGAGAAACTAAACCTCTCAAAACTCTAATGAAATGAAGTTCAACATGAAACACAGTTGTTCTGGTTGAACAATTGCAGGTCTAAATTGGCCTCAAATGTCTCAAATGAACATTTATATCCATATATATATATATAGAGAGAGAGAGAGAGAGAGAGAGAGAGAGAGAGAGAGAGAGAGAGAGTGGATGGATGGATGGATGGATGGATGGATGGATGGATGAAGCTATTTGAGATCAAGCTTTTTTTAAAACTGTTCTTTTATTTCCTTATTATTTTTAGAGATTTTTAGATCAGTACTTAATGACACCCACATTAAAGACAAAGTAAATTATTCATATTATATTGTTGTTACTATTCCAATATAAATGTGGGGTATTTAGCAGGGCTGTTACCCTCTTTTGTTAAATACAGTGTAGACACGTTTGGAATAAAACCCAGTCATTTAAACCGCAAACCTCTGTTGGATTTTTTGATTGATACAAAATGGTTTTATTGATGTTAAAAGTTGGATCCAAACAGATACAGATTATGTCTCTTCTATGATTATATCATTTATGTGGGTGAAGTTAAATCTTTGTGCGATGACGAGTTTTAACAGACAGGTGAGGAGTCTCACATTTATGCTGTAACATGTTTGACCTGCTGAAAACATTTATACCGACACATTCACGAGATCTCTTGACATTTAATCATGAATTACATTTGCAGCCACAGGAATGTGTTAAAAATGACTGAATGCCACACAGGAAACCCTGCACAACACTGTCCTCTAGTGGTGGGTAATGGAAGTGAGCAGGGCTGGAGAAGCTCCACGAATCTGTATATTAACCCCAGTGGATGTAAATCTGGGCCAAACACAACATCAGAGATGCTGTTCAGATGTGTGAAGCATGGCGTGTTATTGCTGCTGACACAAACATCTGTATTTTACTGTCCTGTAATCTTAGATTTGCCCATAAAACACCACAGAAGAAATAGCTACATATTTAATGATGGATTTATTTTAGGCCCTGAAAGCTGGAGATCCCTGAGGCTGGGTTAGGGTTCTGAAACGTTATTAAACATGCGTTAAAATTACACACGTTTGTAGAGAAACACCGGCGCTGTTTTCTAACACTAGGAGTCAGTAGAAGCAAATAATGACATTACAGAACACCAGTAACACCATTAACACCAGTAACACCAGTAACACGCCGCTGTCAGACGTGTGTCAGAGCTGCGTTATCAGGGTTATCAAACGTTACCGAACCGAGACGTTTGATGCCCCTGTAGGCGTTCAGGTGGCTGTCGGGCTGAAGGCAGGTTCCCATCACCGGGCGTGAGACCCCCGAGGCATGACGTCACCGCAGACAGGTGTGGGCGGTCCCAGATCAGCTCGGGTGTGTCCGGTAACACCGTCCGCTTCACGCACCAGTCGCACCGCTGCGCGTTCGCGTCTGTCGCTCCAATGGATCTCGGTAACTTCAGGCTGCCTTTGCTGCTTTTGGCCACTTTGGGTGAGTTACACAAATAACTGCTTTTACTTTACTGAAGTAACACGGTGTGTGTGTGTGTGTGTGTGTGTGTGTGTGTGTGTGTGTGTGTGTGTGTGTGTGTGTGTGTGTGTGTGTGATACGTTAGTGTTACGTTGTAATAATGTTTGTGACCCGCAGGATGCTGCGACTGCAGCCCGCTGGTTAGTGAAAAAACAAACGGGGTGGTCGGTAAAAACGTGACCTTTCTGACCACGATCACCTCCACGAGTAATTTTCTCACCATTACGTGGAACTTCGACAACGGGGCCGAGATTGTTCCGATCCTCACCAGCATCCCGTCCTCGGGGACGGTGAACATCGACGACCGCTACGCCAGCAGGATCGATTATAATACGGCGACGTGCGCGCTGGAGCTGCGGCGGCTGGTGAAGGAGGACCAGGGGCATTACGCGCTCACCACGGTCACCAACACCGGCGTGCAGCAGTCCGGACATATCCGCCTGGAGGTCCTCGGTAATAATCAGTGTTGCCTTGCAGTAACTGGATGATCTGAACCTGCTCAGTTTTCTTCTCCCAGAGAGTTTAAATATTGATCAGACATGAATGAAATAAACACTTTAAGAGGCGCGTTTATAAAGCATTATCATGTCGTGTAATGTATGTCTTACTGTATGATGTAAACGCGGTTCTGGGTGGTGGTGTCGTGCTAGAGATCTGGTTCTGCTCACATTATTGATTATTTATACATTCACAATAGCTGTTCTGATCTGTAGGGCAACAATTAACCCGAGTTCATGTTACAGTATTAACCAGAGACACGGTATGTTAAATGTGCTGTAATGACATATAACAGTTTAATGATCACAGCTGAGGTTTGGGTTGTAGTAATCCAGGCTTTCTCTCCAGAAACAATATCTGACGTTCGGATTGCATTCAGTCCTGCTGAAGCTGTGGAGTTCAACAGCACCGTGGTTCTGACGTGCACCGCCAAAGGTTCTTACAGTTACAAGTGGTTAAACGGTACCACCCCTGTAGTGGCGGATGGGACACATTTGAAGTTGAATGGAAATGTCCTGACTATCAGTGAAGTTTGGCGCACAGATCTGCGTGGACCTATCTACTGCGTCGCAGAAAATGTGCTGGAGTCCGGCAGAAGTCCTCCGTTCAATCTTACGGTCAGCTGTAAGTACCTGATTTCATGAACATTGTACAGCGTGAGTCAGTCACTGGAGATGGTGCAGATTGTGATCATGGCTCTCTGCAGATGAAGTGCACTAGAAAGCAAACATGACAGAAGAGATGTGGAGAAACTGTCCAGTTCAGACAGGCTCTGCTGCAGGTGCAGGAAAAAATGAGAATGAAGATGAAATATGATGGTTGAGTCTGTGAGCACTGCACAAAAAGAGTAAAAGTGTGTGTGTGTGTGTGTGTGTTTACAACAATACAAACTGAACCTGTCAAAGCTTTTGTCAGTGCATGAGTCAGATATACAGCGAATGCGAGGGACGCTTTAAAAATAACATGCACATTATCCTGTTAAAATGGAGGGTGTTTTGGGAAGACACTGCAGTGTCATCTGTACAGCAAACATCAGCTGCTGAAACAGACGCAGTGTGTCATCAGAACATTATCAGCCCATAAGTTCAAATCCTTTTATTCATTCACTGTTGGTATTTTAACATTGCTTGTGCTGAGTTTGTGACAGAATAACATACCCACTGAACTGATGCTGAGGACGTTTCATTGGGATTGTATGTTAGTGAGTAATGGAACATGTTTTTAACGTCACACTGTTTCCACACGTCTAGATGGACCTGAACAAATTTTGATGACTCAGAAACCCGCCGAAACGTTCCTGAAAAAAGGCTCCAACATCACATTCACCTGCTCGGCCAGGTCGGACCCTCCCGCTCTGCTCCAGTGGATGTTTAACGGGGCACAGCTAAACCAGCTGCCCAACATGACCATCAGCAGCTTAGAGGAAAAAAACAGTGGCAACTACACCTGTGTGGCCTACAACCCCAAAACCCTACGTGTCATCGCCTCACAGGTCGCCACAATATCTGTTGTGGGTGAGTCGGACGTTTGTCCTCCACCGATTCTCCAGTAATACTGCAAAAAGAAATTGTAGAATTTATACACTGTCTACTCTGAATAAACCTAAAAACACTACAAGAGAACATAAGCACCTTCATAAAGATCAATATAGTTCTCCAGAAAGTGTTGTTCTTACTGACTGTAAGGAGCTGTAAGGAACCGCTGAAGGAGGTTTGCTGAGATCTTCAGATTAGCAGTGGAGCAGAACACAGATAGTTGTGCTTCAACACCAAGAGTAAAGATAAAGATTAAAAAAGGGAATCATAAAAGGTTTCAAGACAAAATAAACATATCAGTAAACGTATAGAGATGAAAAGTGTAAGATTAAAGGAGACATTTCTTGTTACGCTGGTTGAAAAATCGCTTCACACCCTGATAACAGTCACTGAGGAAAGAGTCTAAATATATTTAGACCCATAAAATGTTTGTTGAAATGCAATGACAGGATGTCCCACTTTCCTGTCAAACTCTGTATGTTGGTGTGTTGGAGGGGCCGTGTCTGTGGAGATGCTTTGAGTGAGACTTTGATTTCTGAGTGAAACGCTTATAGAATCTTTCGCTACAGAGCAAAGCCTGAGTGTTGATTTTCAAAATGGCTGCCTGTAACCTCAGAGCTGGAAAGGAAACTGTTGAACCTGTTTCTCTTCTCTCCTGTGAGGTTTGTTACGGCTTGTGTTCTGCTTTTGGATGAAAGGTACATGTACAGTATTTCACCGGCTTTCTCAGCCTGTGGTTTGTGAAGAACTGTATCCTGCCCTGAGGTGTTTCTCCTCAACAGCAGCCCATTGAGAAAAGCTGAGAGCCCACAGCTGACATCACATGTTGAACAGTTACTGCTTGTGTTTGGTTTCAGCTCTCTGTCACTGACTTCTGCTCTGATTGATCATCTGCCAGTGTTGTCAGGAAACATATTTATAATGTTATGTATCTCCAAACGTTATTCTTAGGAAGATAGTGGAACATTTTAAAAATGTTACAAAGAACTTTCAAAAATTACAACCTAAAATTGTTAGCTGGGTTAAAGCTTTCTTCTCAACTGTACTGAATTCTCATGTCATGGATTTTGTATTAAAATTTTAATGCAAAACTGCTCATGCAAAAACGTGCTAACAGCTTCAATGGGAATATAAAGATTCTCCTGGGGTAGAAATGCATTTTTTCTGAAGCATCAGAGCCAGTAGCGATCGCAGATACTCATGTTGCAACAGTTTCGCTGCATTTTGTGTGAAACTCAGAACACAGGTAGTGGCAGGCAGGTATTTGGTGAATGTAGTTCACTCAGCGGTCTGAACTGTGATTCATTCCACAGCAGTGATGTGCAAATAACAGACAGACAGAGATCTGAGCTATGAGAGGTTATCGCAGTGCTCTCACATATGCAGACTTTTGACTATGGACACAGTGTCTGGTTCTCTCCACAGTCATGTTCTCACAGACATGATGCAGAAACCAGCATTTAAACACCTCAAACAAACATCAAGTTCTCACAGATTTGATACCCTTGCCTGAAAATCCAGTGATTGTATGAACCTTGTAAACTCTGGTGAGAGTCACATTGAGACAAAACTTTAGATGGTCAGTATATAGGCTGCATTTTACAACAGCTGATATTTTAAATGCGTTATTGATAACCTGTCTTCTCTTCTTTCAGAGCCCATAAGTGGAACAAATGTCTCCAGCTCTTCCTCTCCTCTCATTGCTGGTTCAAGCACAGTAAACCTCACCTGCAAAGCAGCTGCTGGTAAAGCGGAAACTGTGGAATGGACTAAAGATGGCAAACCCGTGATTCCGGATTCCCATATCATTCTGTCAGCTGATAAGATGATTCTAACCATCATTAAAGTTGCTAAAACGGATGCCGGTGACTACAAGTGCCAACTGACAAATAAAGTGAACAAAGATGAAGGCAGTTATAAGATGGTGATCAGCTGTAAGTGTTACAGTCATTACAAATGTGCTGCATTTTTTTAGCCATGCAAAGCCAATGACTGCTGGATTTAAATCAGTTGAAGTGTTTTCATGTGGGATATATGTTTATTTGCAGTCCATTCTTAATTATTAATTTGATTACTTTTTCAGATAACAGCGATACTTGCCAATAATTATGTTTTTAATTTAATTTAATTTGGTATAGTTTTCATTGCACATTTTGTTGTATCTGTTCACATTGATCCAAAATCCACATAGCTGTAAGATAAATATGAGCTGTGTTCTGTGTTCTGATTGGCTGGGATTTTCTTACCATGTGCACTATATTACTTTCAGTGAAAAACACATTTGATGCAGTAGCTAACCGCGCAGTCACCTCTTTTGTTGTCTTGTCTAAACGTTGGCCTCCTCTGTTTGCGAATGGTGTGGGTTAGCTTGGCTTGTATTGTTAGCTCTGGTTTGGTTTGTTTGTGTTACTCTAAAGTAAATATTGGCCTTTCTGACGAGTTGATCTTTCTAATGTCAGATGGTCCAGAGAATGTGAAGATTACCGGAAAGAACACAGTGAAGTTTGACAACTCCGTCGAGATCTCCTGCTCTGCTGATTCGGTTCCTCTCAGTTCGTACACGTGGTCCCTCAACGGAACCGTTCTGAACATCAGTCAGGAGAAGTACCAGATTGAGAAGGCCAGTCTAAAGGACAGCGGCACGTACACCTGCGAGGTTCACAACCCCATCACCAGACTGACAGCGAACGCCACCCACAGACTCACAGTCTCAGGTAAACGTCTGTAACTCATCAAATAATGTTTCAGTTATTTTGTATTACTCCTTGTGTGTGTTTTACAGAGCTGGATGCGGTAGACAACGGGCTGTCCAGTGGAGCTATAGCTGGGATTGTGATCGGTGTGTTAGTGGCTCTGATCATCATCGCCTGTATTGTTTGTCGCAGGAAGAAATCATCAACAGAGTGAGTGTGAAAATCTCATTTCCTCTTTACGTACGAGTGATTCATGATGACAGCAGGCCAGGAATCTTCCGGGTTCAAGTTTTAATTGTAAACAGAATTTTGAATTATTAGATTTTTTAAATACAGTCTTTAAGGTGGGACCATTTTCTAGGTGGATGAACATCAGATGGTGTGTTACAGTTAGATACAGTCTGCTGCTCTGTAGCGGATGTAGTGCCTTTTTTGTAGTGATTCTGTTGAGTCTGCTACTGTCATTTTCATCTTATGCAATACTAGTTCATTTAACATTTTGACCTTACAGGGTGTGGGTGGATTTATCACTGACCCAGTACATGACATGACATTTCCAATCATAACACCTTCAGACAGCCCACAGGTTTTGTGAGTGATGAGTGTTGAATGCGTTTCTCTGACTGTGAGTCACTGTAAGGGGCGGAGTTAACACAGGCTGACTGACAGATCCTTCATAACTGCTGTCAGTGCAGTGATATTGTTTGGCCGTGTCTGTGATATATCACAGAATTTCTATTAGTGTTTTTATTTGATAATGTCACCACAGTTTCACATCAGATACGCATCAGATTTTTAGAGGACTATGAGAACTGACCCAAAGATAAAAGTATTTTTGTCAGTATTTTTGTCAGTATTTAAAAACTGACAAAACAGTTTTTGTTTTGTCAGTATTTTTTCACATTAATGCTGCTGCAAAACCTGCTCGCTGCTGTTGTTTTGTTTCTTTGGTCTGTGGAACACACAAATGAAGCTTCAAGCACATGTTGTAACTTTGTGCTGTAACTCAAAGGTCTCTTTCTTTTGTCGTCTCTCTTCGCTCCTTTTCTTCTTCCTCAAACGTTTAACCCTCAAGTGTTCAGGTCTGTTTGCCCAACCCGGCTGGAGTTACTCCTCATGCCATTCATCTCCACCTCTCACTCAATACACATGACAGGAGGGATTTTCTGCCCCAGCAACAGAGACAAACAAACTGCTGGCAGGGCTGGAGGAACAGAATTAGAGGACCGAATACCTTATGAATTTAGTCTTTAGAGAAAAGTTTGACACTGTTTTTTTGTGATCCACAAGAAAGGTTAAAATAACTTCATAGAAGGTTTTAAGACAGAGAGTGTAATTGTCTTTATTTTTCTGCCAGGCAGAATTAAGACCGGACAGACTGGTCATGCAAAATAAAGCTGTAGGCACAGCATGCAGTATGTAAATGCACAGAGCAGCTGTTTAGTCTAACGGAGAGAGACGTGTTTGTGTGACAGGAAACTAGCAGGGCAGGAGCAGTTAACTGAAACACACTCACAGAAATGCAAAACCACCCAGTTATTGGTGTGTCATGTTAATGAGCTAATGCATCTCCCACAATCCATAGCATTTCTTATCCTCACACTGCAGATCCGTTCAGTTGTTGACATGGAAGGTTTGAATGATGAGTGATGATGCTTTGTGCTGTAGGTTTGGGGATGTGTGGGTGTTTTCTGATATGAAACACTGAACCATTGACCTCCTCTTAACTACAAACAATATCATGTTGGTAGATTGGCTTCAATTTCTAACAACATAATACTTCAAAATATGATAAATTTGAATAAAAGTTTACATCACAATCATAAATCATTTTCTCCATATAATTATATTTCAAAATACTGCTGTTCTTTGAACAACAGATCAGAAGCAGAATGAAGGAGCGATTGGGGAGTTCTGCTGGAATGCCGGTCGTGTTTTCACACGTCTCTCCGTCTTTCTCTCTTTGTCTCACTTTCTTACCGGTGTGATCATTTCTGTTACAGCTCGTTACAGTGTCTGTCTCTGTGTTTCTCAGTGAAATCTTATTAACCTGTGTTTGGATGAATTCTTCACAAATTCTGTCTGCTTATGAAGGTGTTCACTGGTAAAGCTTTCAGTTCTGTTTAATATAGCCGAACGTGTTTGTGTCAGAACTGCGTCCTGCAGACAGTTTCCTGCACCATTGCTGCAGAAAATGCAGGTGCAAAATAAATAATGCAGAGTATGTGTTCCCATATGTGTGTTTTAGGTAAAAACTCCTACTTTTAAAGCAGCCGCTCATGTAGTGAGGTAGCACACGGTGAGGTAGCACACTAGGTTCTGGAATGAAGCCCTCGTTCCCATGATTATAGTAACTCCACCTTTTCACACGCTATGGCTTTATAATCCAGATTGGCAGAAATGTTTGTTATTTGGTTTTGTGGTTTAATTAATTTTGTCATTTAATCAATTTGTTTTTCATATACAAATAAACAAATCTTACTGTGATATTTAATTAAAATATTTATAGAATAACAAGAATTAACTTTATTCTTTTTTTCTTCTTTTAGCATTCCCTCACCATATTAATGCAAGATTTGACAACATTGTGACCTGGTGAGTCTTTCTCTGTAGTTCATTATGGCAGTGATCTCTCTCTGTACTCAGCAGAGACGCTCGACTCTGAATGAAAGCAGCGCTTCAGTGTGAAGCACTAACAAAGGAGTGGTTGTGCTCTTCAAAAAACTTGTTTTTAAGTCTGTTTATTGGGTGTGGAGCCAGTTTTACTCTCAGCATTAAATGATTTTAATGGCAAATGAGGCGCGTTACTGGTGTTTGAACATGAGCGTAGTTGTAGTTACATGATTGTAGTTTAATCAGGTTATATGTTTACTAGCAGTCAAAACTCTTCACACTCAATCTTATGCTTAAATTCTTAAAATCATTTTGTAGAGAAGAATAATAAAGGTTTTAATGTATGTTCTTGATAAACTGTAATTTATAAAAAGCTTGTATGAATAAGGAAAGTATCCTACATACATAAGTGTGTTTAAGTCTCTAAACACACAATTAATGGCAGCATTGATCATTGACTGAGATTGAATGAACAGAACAGAAAACTAGACCTGCAATGGCTGCGTCTGATTTGTTTATTATCTTAGTTAATAATCCATTAGGTATCCAGGTAACCAGATTTGTGTCTCTTCCCTAGATTCCTCACGACCAAATTCTTCATCAACTATCAGTCTTTACTCTCCAGTCACCCTGTAACTGGACAAACTGCCTTTACCACTGAAATACAGCTGCAGGGCTGCCCACCTACAACCCTCACCAAATCCAGAAACGCAAATGTTCAAATCTGAGCGTGTTTGTAAATACCCCTCACCCTGTTTCTGTTTCTCACCCTTTAACCCTGGGATGCGTGAGTTTGTTTACCGTCACCTTAATCTGCATTTCCATCTCTTCTCTTCCTCTCTCGAGTTGCTTCTTTTGTTCTTTAAGAAATGTGATCCACCCTCCATTGACCTCTCAGACCTTTAGCCACGATGGATCGTCCTGAGCTGACATCACAGGGGTCGGTTTTAAAGAGCCGCTCTGAATTGCACTGAAGGGTGACGAGACTTCATCACATGTTTGAGATCTTGACACACCCAGCAGGCCCTGAAACATCAAGATTTTATAACCGTTGGACACACTCAGAAAATGATATGAGGCTGACTGGCTCTGAGCTCTTGATCGAAGGTCATTGGACAACAATGTATGCCTTGAAGCTCAGCTGCATGATTCGGTCTTCACATCTCCATCCTCTGCTATCCTCTTTAATCTTTTTAATAATGTTACTCCGAGCTCGTATCTCTTGGTAAAGCCATTCAGTCGATTTCTGAGAGCGAGACGCGTTTCGACATGCTGCAGCTGAGACGCATTTCTGCAGACACTGACATACCACAGATGTGCAGCAAAATTGTAGCTGTGTCCTTGGGCATCTCCAGACGATTCCTCCTGCTGTAATCGGAACGGATTTCGCTCTAAATCAGGTTTATTTTAAATGTCACCTTGACTCGACTGTCACACAGAAATGTCTGAAGTGAAGCAGAAATGTCTGAACAGAACACACTCAGTATTTTTGTTAATACTTTAATGTTGCAGATGGTGTGCCAGTGTGCGAGAAAATGTTTTTTTCTTATGAAACTTGTTTGTTTTCACTTTTAATGTTTAGGTTTAATTGACTGTGTGTCTTTTTAATGCCCTTTAAAAATACCAAAGCAGTGATTTAGATGGTCTGGTTACTAGTTACTGTAGCTGGTCAAATGAAATGGCAACTTTAAACCAAGTAGAAGCTTCTGTCAGCGAGTTGTTATGACAGTTGACTGAACACACACATAAGCAGCAAGAGTTAATCTAACGGCTAACGCCCAATCACCTGCCTCTGTAAGAACTACTGTCGCCTCATTAATATTAATATGTTGCCCCTTATTTTTTAAGGGGTGCTTTAACAAACTCCAGCAGCCTGTGTGTGTGTTTTGTGTTCATAAGACCAGTAATGATATGAAATACACTGAATTAGTGCTTAGTTGTTCAAACGTTTATTCAGTTTGCCTGAATTATTTTACAGTGATCAGATGAGACCAGCATTCTTTATGGCGGTTAGCATTAATTGTTTTATTAAATGTGAAATATGTTGTACGTATAGACTAAAGAGAATTTGAAATCAAATTGGTGAATGTAATATTTTAAACTGAATTGTTTTTTAGAGAGAGATGTTGTTGAGAAATGAATAGTCACTGAATTTGGCCGAGACCAAAATATTTGTTAAGTAGATGCACTGGACACAGGCTATAAAACAGTCTGTTTGTTACTGTCTGTGTATGTAACTGAATATTCTAAACCCCAGCTGTCATTTGTGAATCATTCTCAGGTCGTTTTTATATTCACACAGAATTAACAGTGCAGCCGTGTTACATTCTCTCAATGTTGCTTTAATGTAATTTATTTTCACAGGCTATGCCTGTGGACTGTTACGTATGTTTATGAATGTTAAAACTGCCCCAGTTTTGTGTTAGTTATAAATGATAAGATATTGCTCACAGAGTGACTGGATGTATGTTAAACAACCCCTTACTGTAACAGTGTCACTTTAAATGAAACCAATTTTAAACAGTCTATTTCCATTCCCATGTTAGACAGGTTTAGAAAATTTGTTTGTAAAACAGAGACGACTATAAATAAATTATGTCTGGAATATGATCTTACAGCCAATCTGAAAGCGATCACAGTGCCTTTTATTAAACCTGATAAGATTGTTTGGTTACTGTAATTGTTGTTTTATTGTAATAAAAGTGTAACTTTTGAAGGCAGTGCTGTGTGTGTGTTTGTGTAACTGCACTCAGGTGTGTGTGAAAGAACTGTGTTGTGTTACTCAGGTCTTCTTTCACACTTGACCAGTTTAACAGGTTCATTGGACTCAAGTCAACAGAAAGATGCTTAAAGCTGAAGGCTGTGAAATGATCTCTTCACTGTGAGAGACTGTTCTCAAACGTTTACACCCATTCAATAAATGTACATGTCAAAAACGTGCGTTCAGTCACTGTCACCCTGGACAACGGCTCTTGTGAACGATAAACCACACCTTGTGTTTTCAGCCAAGTGTTGGGTTTTCTCCAAGACTGTATGAATGTTACAAGCACTGTGTGTTTTAAACAAACGAATGCAGGACTGCTGTTCTTCTGGTCTCACAGATCATAAAAACAACCTGTCAGTCTCCTGAAAAATACATCTGTCTGAAGTAAATGTTTGCATTTAGAGTTTCTCGTCTTAGGTCCACATTTAAAATCTACAGTACCATGGTAACCATACAGCCATATAACGCTGGTTTAATATTAATGTATAATGTTGTAACAATCATAACTAGTCAGAACCTTCACAGGTGTTTGGGTGGAAACTATGGAAACCAATGGTAAGTTTTCATAAGGGGTGTGGCTGAAATGTATCTACACGTCCTGAAGTGTGTGTGTGTGTGTGTGTGTGTGTGTGTGTGTGTGTGTGTGTGTGTAGTGTAGTGTGTGTGTGTGTGTAAGTGTGTGTGTGTGTAGTGTAGTGTGTGTGTGTGTGTAAGAGTGTGTGTAAGAGTGTGTGTAGTGTAGTGTGTGTGGTTTTAGAAGTTTGTATCTTCTCACATTTGCTCATTCTCAGCCTCACACCAACCTCTCCTCCCTCAGCTCCCGTCTCTCATTGTGTCTGTTTTCTCCTCTCTGAGTGCTGAGGGGAGGCGCTCGGACTCAGACAGGTTTGTCTGCAGTGTGTGTGTGTGTGAGTGAGTGAGTACAGCAGGCGTGGCGTGATGCTGTTGTTTGTGTGTTTGCTGAATTCCGCTGTCGAAACATTCAGACCTGCTCGTGCAAAACCCCAAATGCTGCTATTAGTGCTGAATGCCGAGGGTTGTTTTGTTTTATATAACCGCATTTGACCAGTTTGTTCTGTTAGTAAAGCACCGAATCAATGTGTGGATTGTTGAGCTTGTTCAACTCCACCTAAATGAATGAGATGTTTGATCGAAGGGCATCTTAGCTTTGTGTCTTTAAAAAACAAATATGCATGTAGGGCGTTAAATATTTGAGGCCTGTGTGATTGAGAACGAAAGCATCCATGACCATGAAACAGTTAATAAGATCATATCATTTCTGCCACAGTAACTGAAGATAGTTCATTTGGACGTGTGTTTATATATCGCTGTCTTCCTCAGTGCATGAGTTCCCGACAGCGACTGCGTCTCAAACACGACACTTAATTACAGCACGTGTTACCTGTGACATACACCACACGTGTTGTCTGGTTACACGCGGTGTGCCATCATCTGTAATGTTTGGTGCTGGGAACTCAACTGAAAACAGTAACATTTCTTTTCATTTGCAAAATGCTCCATCTTTATGCAATTAGTCAGACAAAATTACTTAATTTTTCCAAAACATACCAACTTTTCTTACCTTTAGCTTTCTGTGCAGCATTAGAGTTACACTGAACATAAGCTGACAGATTCCGATCAGAAAACCTTACTGTGGGCGTCAGTCTTAAAACAGACTCTTTAAAATGTGGTTTCATTGTGTGATCATCTAATCTGGCGCACAACAGTTGCCAAAGATTTGCTTATGTATTTTTTTATTTCTGTCTTTTGCTTTACCACATTTCTCGAAACAAAAATTATTATTACTTTGCAAATGGTATTTTGAAGATGTGATTGTCGTGGAAACATTCACACAATGCAGAAAAGAATAATAAATGTTTGCAGAATAATAAGTTTGCTGAGAAAGAGACATTAATGAGAGAGATGTCTGTGCTGTAGGTATATGTGTGTGTAACTTGTCTGATGTATGAGCAGTAACAGTAACAACAGTTTCATAAAGTGACTGAGCAGGACACGACACGCTGCTGTAATTACTGAGGAATGTAAGCAGCACACATACAATAAACCCAACGAGATGCCCTGCGGCAGGGGGCGGGGCTTCAGAGCACCGTGGGGCGGGGCTTCAGAAGTCTTGACAGGAAGTGAAGTTACTAAACACATGAATGCGATACACACGTCATGTTCAACATGTATGTACAACACAGCAGACGTGTGAACTTTCTGTCAGTCTTAGCGTTTACAGCTGCATGGCTGTGAGTTACACGGGATCTGCTGTCTGTACAGGAACAAACTTTCTGTGTTATTGATCCCTGTTTATATTTAACCTCATCAGCTCAGACACTGTTACATGTCAGTTTAGCTCCATGTCAACTATAGTAACCTGCATTTTTACATTTAAACAGAGATGGAGACAGAGAACAAAAGTTACAGGCTGCAGTTTTTCACAGCAGGTGACGTCAGAACATTGTTGACTGGATTGTAAAGAAGAGGGTTTGTACTTGTGATCATATATACAGTAACTGAACTGCATGCTGGTGTAAAAACAGGTATTATCCAGTCATTTGAAAGGTAAATGCCATCAACGGTTAGCAGGTACATTGTGTAACATTTCCTGACTGCAGTAATGAGTCATGCTGCAATGACAGCTTTGGTGTGTTTGTTGTGTGTAGCTGTGGTGTGTGTGTTACAGTAAACAAGTATCATGAAACAATAACTGAAACAGTAGCTCTCTGTCGCAAGCACCAGACATCTGTTATGGGGTGAATAATTGAAGGAGTAAAGGTGGGGTCTGTCATTCAGTCATGAACGGCTCATTTCTGTGTTTCTTAGGCAGAAATAGATTTCCTGCATGCCGAGATTATCTTGTTATTTCAGTGATTTCAGATGTGTGTGTGTGACACTGAATATTTTAGTCACAAGATCACTGGTTATGTTTATTCACAGAAACTCTTATCATGAACTTGACAAGCTCTTCTAGTTCCCAAACTGTTGTACCAGAACTCAGAGGCGTCCATAATTCAGTAATTGTGAAGCCCTGGACATCTTCTCATTTTCTACTTTCATTTCTCTCAGCAGAAGAATCATCTGACACAGTTGATCCTAACATGAAACGTAACCTGAATTTCATTCAGATTTTCCTGTTGGTGGCTTATGTACATCCGTCTCTGTCATCTCCTGCCCCTGCAGACCTGCTACCCACAATTCTCAGCGTGTGAAATCTTCTGCATGCACAGGGTCTTAATGTTTTGCAGGTACGCTGTGGTGAATTAAAAGCAGAACCCTCAGTGTGGTTTGGCACAGTTTTCGACTGCAGGGCACAGTGGCATTTGTCATCTGTGTTTCACATCACTGTTTGATCAAAAGTGCTACAAACCAGCATCATAAAATTCCCATGTGGGTGAACGTGGTTCTGACTTATAAGAATTGAGTTTGATAGGGTTACTGTTTACACGCTAAACATTGACCATAACTATGATGTTACATGGATCAATGTTTAATGAGGGACTAATGTCAGCCTAATTCATTCTCAGAGTGAAGTTCATTCAACATCTGACGGTTTCTATTAAGCACAAAGGTTACACAATTAGCTCTGAGCTTTTTTCAACCTGAGGTTTAGTTCTGAAAAAAGATTCAAAGTTGTCAAAGATTCAAATGTGTGTGTGTGTGTGTGTGTGTGTGTGTGTGTGT
>JBAJNP010010686.1:0-16031 GCA_036877545.1 Yasuhikotakia modesta
GTTAACTTAACAAACCTCTAGAGACTGTCGTAAAAAGTTGTGCACCAGTGCACTAATAACAGTGATAAGTGTCGGGCAGATGGGGGCGCTCTCGCACAGATATTTTTAACACAGGACGCAGTGCGCGATTCCCTGACGGCGGTGACAGCAGCGCATCAGACCGAACCCAGAACCTGCTGGTGTGGACCAATAGCACAGCCTCACAGTTTCAGCATCACCAACCAAAGGAGGTATCCAGCATCCACAGAGACATCAGATCTTCTCTTTGATTAAACGCTTTTTTATTGGATTCAGGGTATCTGACAATCGTTGTTTTTCTTATTCCTTGTCTCCCTGATGCGCAGTTTGTGAAGGATAAACTCAGACAGCCATTACTGCGGCTCCTGTTTTTCTAAAGCATCGTGGAGGAGAGAGTCCGGGAAGCGGCTGGTCTCATTGCATCTTCTGTATTCATAGCAGGTATATTTGTGCTGGTTGGTTGGTCACATTTTGCAGAGTTTACATTATTCTGATATCCTTGTAGATATAGGCTTGGTTCACGTTTATTTTTGTTGGTTTATCTATCTCTTTCTCTAGCTTCTTTATATGCTTTCTGTATATTCTTTCTTTCTTTTCATTGTGTTCATCTGAAGATAAAGTCATCGTTGGTGCTTAAGGGTTGTAGCGCATGTAAACATCGCAGTTACGGGCGCACAAGGTTTCAGGACCCTGGACAGTTGCCGATATATTTCTAACACGCGTAAAAGCGCAACGAAAGCTTCTCGTCTTTGTTTTTGTGATTTATTGAAACATCTGTAAACATGCATTGGGTGAGATACTGAAATACTGCATTTGATTTACATCTACGAACGGTGCTGCAATGACATCAGATTTTACAAGAGATCTGTAAACACTGATCTGGGCATTTATGGCGATGCCTTCATTTATGTTTACTGGAGGTTTGGAATATGCAACTTAAGGTATTGGTTTGTTAACATTGCAATATCAATTCAGAGATTTTAAATATATGTGAACAACATAATATCACCTATTTTAGGAAATTGTACAGCTGACGACGAATGATTTGGATAAAACCTGCGTATGTCAGGAAATGACGAATCCATGCCTTATATTTGAATCGACGACCCTTTATTATCGTCAAGATAGACCCACCATGTCCGATTTTAAATTCACATGAACATATTTAAATAGTTTGCATGCATTAAAATGTTGGCTTTAGTAAACAGAGCCATCACTCCACACACACACTGAAAGGGTCGTGGTGCTGAAATCTGAATGTGACGAATCAAACATACTATAAACATTATATGTGTGTGTTTCAGAAACACAGAACATTGTTGATGTAGGCTATGTTTTTATTCCCTACAGGCTTGCGGTGAAAGAGCCCTCATCCATACTGACACCATTCTTCTTTAAATAGAGCACCAACCTAAATTTGGATGTGTAACACAGATTGAACTAGTCTCAGGAAGCAGTGGGGCAAGCCCTCAGCTCCAGTATTTGGTACCTTGTTTAGCTGACCCTTACCTTTAAGGTTTTGATTATCCAGTCTTGGCACCATGGGAACCGTTCTATCACTTTCTCCCAGCTACCGTAAGGCTGCCCTGTTTGAGGATGGCCCAGCTACCGTGGGCCACTACACAGCAGTTCAGAACAGCAAGAACGCCAAAGACAAAAACCTGAAGCGCCATCCTCTCATCAATGTATTGCCATGGAAACGAATAGTAGCTGTTTCAGCCAAGAAAAAAGGCTCTAAGAAGGTTCAGCCTAACACCACCTACCAAAACAATGTTTCCCAGCTCAACAATGAGAACCTCAAGAAGTCACAGTCTTGTGCAAACCTCTCCTCTTTCACCCAGGACCAGTCAAGTCCATCAAACCAAGGCTCTAAAAATTCCAACACCACAGCCTCCTCTGTCAAGAAGGCACCTCTCTCTAACTCCAACGCTGTCCCTGGAACACCCAAGAGGGTGATTGTACAGGCCTCCACCAGTGAGCTGCTGAGGTGTCTGGGGGAATTCTTGTGTCGGAGGTGCTACAGGCTCAAACATCTTTCTCCCACCGACCCGGTGCTCTGGCTGCGCAGCGTGGATCGTTCTCTCCTGCTTCAGGGCTGGCAGGACCAGGGCTTCATCACCCCAGCCAACGTGGTTTTTGTCTACATGCTCTGCCGTGATGTGGTCTCCTCTGAGGTGGCCACGGAGCACGAGCTGCAGGCCGTGCTTCTAACCTGCCTCTACCTGTCTTACTCTTACATGGGCAATGAAATCTCATACCCCCTCAAGCCATTCCTGGTAGAAACTTCCAAGGAAACATTTTGGGACCGCTGTCTTTCCATCATCAACCTGATGAGTGCCAAGATGCTGCAGATCAACTCAGATCCTCATTACTTCACCCAGGTCTTTGCAGACCTCAAGAACGAGAGTCAAAAGGAAGAGGAGAGGAGTCGTTTGCTCATTGGCCTGGACCGGTGAGGAGTTCTGGAGGAACCTGTGGTGGCACTCATGTCTGGCATTTTTAAATAGTTCTCAAATAGATGAAATAATGGGCTTTTTTGTGGATTATGGTCTCACTTCACAAGATTACAGTTGTCTTTTAAATACACACATGAGGCTTTCATTACTTTAGCAATGGGAACCTTGGAGCAGAATAAAAAAATGCCAGACAGGAGTGAAACCAAAAGTAAGTGAATATTTAAACAGACTGACAACAAAGACTTCAAAAGAGACAACAAGACAAAAAGAACACAAACAGCACTGAATGTGGAGAGGACTCTGGCTCTTCATTAGCTGCAGAACAAATGATGTCTGAACTTGGCACCATGATCTTCATCCTGATTGGTCCGCCACTGTTGACTTCAATGGAAGAATTATTGATTCACAGTTAACACACACATGCACTCTGACAATGCGTCTATGATGCTACACACTCAACGAATGATAAATACATCGCTGTTGCAAAGTCTCTGCTAGAGCTAATCTCAAAAGGGAGAAGAGTCTGAGGGAACGGTTTAGTGTATGTTGGCAGAAATGGAACGTAAGCCACAAACAAAGAATATGACTTTTCAACGAGCCAGCATTGCACAGAGGCTGTTTATTTAGATAGTGATGAGAGAGGTTGTCAGCACTTTTGTGAAAAAAAGACCTACTTTATTTTCATCCATACGCATTGTACAACAGATCTCTCCTGTGGTTTACCTCTCTGAAGCTTTACGGATTGTTTTACTGTTTTCTGTTTTGTAAAACTTTATTCGTCTGAATGCACACACAATCTGGCATTTCTTAAAGTACTTTCAGTTCATGGGTTAAGCCACCTGCCTATGTGTTTAGGGAATGAAGTACAAATAACTAGCTATGCCTGCTTCAATGAGCCATTGTTTTGTTGTTTTGTTTTAGTCTTCACTCAGACTAGTAGGGGGCATGTACAGAAAAGCCCAATGTAAATGTTTTAGTAACAGTGACGTACCTTTGATGAAAATCACGTAGGTCTAAATACACACACACCAAAGGCTGGCAAAACTTTGGAACAGTAGGATTGTCATTAATAATGATTATCTATGGGAATCGTAATTTATTGTTATTTATTAATTGCTTTCACACATTTCTCTCTTGCATTTAGAGATTTTAGCAATGTGTTGTAAAAATGGTAAAACCGTTACATTCAAGAACAACATTTAGCTTGGTGGCTACCTTTTGGTGAGAATGAAGATTACAGGTGGATGCAAATGTGCATTTGGATGAATTCTTTAGCGCAACATCTAAGAGCTTCATTTAAAACCATTTTTAAATCTGACCAGCACCAGGGGTAATCCATCATCAGAGACAGAAGATCGGTTTCAGTCTTAGTTAAATAACTGAAACCAGTTTCTCTGTGAAGTACTGTTGGGATGTTTTACATATAAACACTGCAAAAGCAATCATCTGTGTTTACTCTGACAAACACTGAAGACAACAAGCTCCCTGGCATTAAATTGGATGGGATGTAAAGAGATTTTCTCTCAGAAAACAGAAACTGTATGTGCTGCATGTACACTGGCATAAACATTTACTAATGAAATCTACACAGGGCAATGAGTTTCCCAAACCTGCAGTTGCCCTTAAAGCTCCTTTAGGTCAAACAATTTTCCTAAAGCACCATCGATCTATTTAAAACATCTCAACAGTGCTAAATTGTGCATGCTTTCTTTCAGTAGTTATGTATCTCAATTTCCTTTACGAGTCAAAAAAAAAGAAAAAAAAAATAATGTGACAGTCATATAAGCAAACATTATTACGTCTCTCTTTGTTAATTCATGCGAAAGACGGTTGATCTCATGATAAAGAACTTTTCCCTGAGCAATAGGATGGACAGATAAACTGTGCAGCGTTCTTTAAAGGGACAAAAGGTGTTTGTAAAGTATAAGGATGCCAATCATTTGCTCAGTAACATGCCAGGAGAGGTTTACATGAAACTACTGAGCAGCAAAGAGGACATTTACTTTTCTGTGTGATATTGTCTGAGGAGCCCACAGGGGTCCGATGTCCTGGGGTCTGAAGCAGGTGAGATCTGCTTTTCTGCTTGCCTGCTATCACCCACCCCAGCCCACGAAAATGTGCCATTTTTTCACTTGCATCACAAAGTAGTCCTTTGAAAAAAGTAAAACACTTAAAAAAATAAGTTAAAAATTAAAACTCCTGTCACACTCACGCCGTATCTTGTTGCGTAATTCTTTGTAGAACTGGAACAAAACAGTGTTACAAAAAGGACTGCATGGACGTGGGAGCGCAAGATTATTTGTATAGAAGAATGTGATGTGTGTAAGTTGATTTTTTTAGACACAGCGTGGCCGCGATGATCAGAGGGTGGTACTTTATAGTACCGGGCGGGAGTTTGGTGTGCTGGAGCGGTCCTGATCTGTTATCTTTAAGTTCTTTAAAAAAGAAAAAGACAAAAACTCTGTTGATGTAACTTTTTCATTTCGTTCCTGCTTATTTTTATTTATTTTTGTACTGTGATGAAAAATAAAATGCACTGATCATTAATCGCAGCCAGCAGCGTGGTTGTTCACGAAAGTATAATCATCTGCTGAGGGGTTGTAGCTGACACCCCCAAAATAACATTAATTCTGGGCTAGCACCATCCAAATTGTAATGAGTCACATTTCGGAACAAATTTGTTACATAACTGCAGCTTAGCAACACAGAAACTGGCAGTTCACCAATATTATGTCCTTTTGTCAATGATGCACATGTTTCTGGAGAGTGAAACGTCGCACTTAGTTTACCTTTTAAATCTGATTTACCAGCCTTATGTGCTTCTTATCAGTTACAAATGACTTTTTGAATTACTCATACATACAATCATTTATATCGATTAAACTGTCGCCCTTTCTCAACTGCACAACATATGGTAAATTTAGGGTGTGACTGAATATGTTCAGTGGTTTAATCCAGAACCTTACAGTAATAAAAATCAATCAAAAATCATCAAAAAAATGAAGCATGCAAGCTTAAAAAAATAAAACTCACAGTCAGCGTGTGAATCATGTGACCTCACAGAGCAGACAGACGATTTGTTGTCACTTCTTGTCAGACTGACATGATTGACAGATTCAAACATCACCGTCATCATCTCAGCGGTAAACAGACGCTGTTCCTGGATTGATTTTTTTACTTTGTGGTGAATCGATGAAATAATGACAGCATATCAGAATGACGTCAGCTGACACTTCAAGGGCTTGTTTATTTTCAGGAGCAGATATTTGGTACAAGGTTTACTTGATTAACAAAACCTAAACAGCCATTGTAAATCAGGAATAAAGTTTCAATGCAGCATATCATATTAAAAAGGTACATTTTTTCATACCATGTAAGTAATGCTAAACAAACGCACGGATGAGATTAATTATTGCAATAATAATATACATATGAGAAACTATTTTCTACTAAGACTGCATAGGATTTTCTTTCTGATTTGGTCTAAGTATATGTAACATCTTCAATCTGAAAAACAATTAAATTAATATATTACTTAAATAGGAGAAGTACAATAGTGGGCACACAGAATTGCCAAACTGAATCTCCAGGCTGCCAATATTATCCAAGACAAACAGGTATAATTTATAAACAATTAAAGCAACATAAAAAAATTCACCATGGGAATTAAACAATTCGGCACATCATTTGTGGGGTTCACAACAAAAGAAAAGAGATGGGTTTTTTGAATAACTACCACTGACAGAACAAAACAAAACATCACAAACTTGATTCTTACTCTTGTTGAATAATTACAAAAACCCAACTTACTGTCACGCAAAGCTATCAGATTTTAAAAAAGCGGCCCATTACTGTATCTGTAACTGTAAAAACTGTAAAAAAAAAAAACAAGTGATGTCAGTCCGTTTATTGGGTTTTGACCTTCCAGTCAGAACCTGCTGAGCAATTGCTGCCCGGTAAAGAATCTGCCATTTGAGTATCTGTTGTCTATGAGCCAATCCTGAAGAGAAAGATGGGCTGAGTCTGACTTTATCTTCCCAGCATCATTTTGTTTTTGCTTTTACTGACACACTTTAGTGATCCAGGCTAATAGTCAAGAGAGAAAACTCAGGGACGGAGGGAACGAGCATGAAAGAGTGCAGAGAGAGGGAGTGTGGGACTAAATGGGCAAAACAATCTTCCTATACAAAAACATTAAGCAGAAGTCAATTAGACGTGATCAGAATAGCAAACAAATGGAAGATGTGCGTGAAAAAGTTGATAAATTTAGACGGAAATCAAACCTGCGTGAGGTTTTAGATGCTGAGGGTTTTTAAAACCCAAACGATTGCAAATGTTGCCGATTATTTGCTGCAGGTGATAAACGGATTGGGGCTGCGGCTTTGATCCGCAATCTCCCATTTTAATCACATCATACACCGTGGCACAGCACAGCAATGAGAGATGCTGCTGATGAGAGCCACGAGGAACAATCCTAATTAAGTAATAAAAGATCTGATTTTACGTAGCTACCAGCCACGGATGTTGCAACGAAACGACTATTGAAAACTGATTTACACAAACGCCTGCTTGGAAATAAAGAACAACAGTCAATTTTCAGTTTGGCACTTTAAACTACAACCGCAAGCTTTAAACTAGGTTTAATGTGTTGAGAGATTTTCTACTCTGTCAAAATAGGTAATGTCAATATAGCTAATATAAATCAATCCATCTTCTTTTCGTGTAGTTTGAATTTATATTCCTTGTTATATGTGGCTCATATACAGAACAGCTACTGCCTTTGTGCTACTTAAAATTCACACTTTGTAAACATAAATGTGTCTCATCATTGCAGTAGAAGCAGACGGCCCATAAATGCCAAAGAATCAAAGGTGACTAAAGGACTTAGGGATGACCATCTCTCTTCTGGTTTGCTCTCTAAAGGGGTCGTTTATAAAAGATGGGCCACCATTGGTGGCTGGGCCTATTAGTAAAAGAAATGGCAACAGGAAGTGACACGTCTGAAGCAATCACCTCCTGCTGTGTTTCTGCCTGACTATGGTTCTGTTCCAAGAAAATATGCGAGTAAATGACAGTTCTCGCCTACCTACGTTACACATACATAGCGTATACAGTACATTATATAAGCTACAATCCTATACGACAGTTTCTGTATACAATATTTGCCTGTGCTATAAGTGACCAGATATATGCAGAAAAAGAGAACAGTTTAAATTACGAGTGTTTAAAGCTCCTTTCTGAGCATTTACCACGGTTACGGATATGATCAACATATCCCTCATATCAACAAACTCGGATCCACACATTTTAGCTCCATACGATCTGTGCAATACACCGGGACAAATGCATAACTATTCTTTATCCCGTACGAACCACTGATCAAAAAACAACATATTCCCCTTGAAGAACAAAACTCTAGTATATCAAACCACGAGTTTGATATTTTTAAAGGGCTGCATATCCTGTCCCCCATAAATATTACTTTTTTGATTAACCCCATTTTTTGGCTTGTAATGTTTAATAAATAAATGAATCCAGGCCTGGTGAATCTTCTTTGAGGATAAATCTCATTACCTCGTTGTCAGCTAGTGTTTAATCGTAGCTGGAGTTTGGAATTTGGGGACAAACTTTTCTACACTACTCCAAGTAAAATCAAATTTTCCTCCTTGCCTTTCATTCAGGCAAAGCTAGTATGGCTTCATTACTGAGGTTCAGCTCAAATGTTTGGACACGTGTAAAGCAGGTTATACCCTGTTGTTAATGTCCTGTCAACAGGTGCTGTTTGTACCCCCGCTTCTTTAGTTGCCTGGCACTGAGAGAATGTATCCTGATCGGCTCTTGGTGAAGTCTGGCTGTGATTGGTTGATCTTTGTTTCCACGACGACGGTGCACTTTCGCCCATTCATGCTACAATGAATGGGGCTGACAATGTTAACCTGGAGCTTCCTCTTCTCACTAAAGAGAGAGAGAGAGAGAGAGAGATTAAACATATTTACAAACAACATATTATTTGCCCCCATTGAAATATTCCATACACTCTTGTTACAGTTTTGATCCACATTGGAACAGCTTTCAACTCTGTTTGCGGCATCTGATTGGTCGTTTCTGGGTGGATGGTCAATTTACACCAGACTCGATCAATGAGGTGTAAGCATAACTGGCTGGAGAGAGGACGGCTCTACTTTCAAGGGTAAAGGGGGGAAAAGTTCAGCTGTTAGCCCCAGACCAAAAATCTGTGCTTTTAATAGATGCCTCTCACACTGAAATCAAATGAACTACACTAAAAAAAGCCTCATTTAAACTAGCCAACCTATTAGATCAATAAATATGCTTGTATCCTACTGAAAAGCTGAGTTTCAATACCACAAAGCCATTTTTAACATACGAAATGTAATACCTCATTACGAACGATCGTTCACAGTGTCTCCACCTAAACCTCTTACAAGAGGCCGCCTGGTGATAGAAGATGTTTGTAAGACCTCACTAAAGCTTTTATGGTGGAATCATAACAAGTCCATCATCTCTTAAATTAGACGTCTGATTCAGACGAGACCTTTACAAGGCAGCTTATGTAAGACATTCTGCAGATGATAAACTCAGCATTATAAAGCCGCCCTCTTACAGACTCCGTCTACAGAAGTTACTGTACCAGCAGGCTGCTCCGACAGACGTTTCTATGGCAACCCACAGACCCATCATGTGGTAGGGATGCACCAGTCAGCCAACACACTGTCCACTTCAATCTCTCCTTCACGCAACATGCATTGAAATGGCTGTAAGGGTGCAAATTTAGCATGCAACGGATAGCTATTATTGTACCTGATAAACATTTGTTAAACAGTGCACAGTATTAAAAATGTTCAGCTGCTGTAAGATAACACTGCAAATTAATTTACATGAAAACATTGTTATTAGTTTAATATAAACATAGCACTTTACTAAATAAATTCAGAAAAATCAGCACAATTAATTGTACAATTAGCATTGTGCCATAACTACTGTGGAAATCAGGTGGTAGTTTCATTTATAAGACACTTTTTACACATTTTAAGAATCTTGGAGGCATGTTTGCACACTTTGCATAATTCCTTTAGAAAACCAGAGCGAAACAAACGATGCTCACAATATAAAGGCTAACAACCATGAATTCCCCTCACAATTACTTGTTTCTCATACAGTTGCTGCCCTGACATAAGATCCGATTATGGGTTTTCAAACTCTCAGCATATGGTATACAAAACCATCACTTCCTGTCGATGTGGGCAGTAATGAAAGGTTAGTCTGGTTCAGTCAAGGTGGGTCATGCAGCTGGGGTTTGATTTTAGCAGCGTGAAATAGCAAAGAACTGCATGAAAACTGTATTTCCTGATACTGCCTTCCTCCCTCCGTGTCAGACCTGCTCACAGGGGGCTGGGGAGCAGATAGCTCTGCGAGGCTCTCTGGAAAATCAATTCTTTCCAGCCCTCTTCCCCCTGGTGCCTGTGCCCTTCACGCCAACTGACTCACCAGCTTTGAGGTCCACTTTTCTCCCCAGAATAGACTGAGCATTAACAGAAGGTAAAGATGGAGGGGGAAAGGGTAACCGGTTTAAAACCATTTAAGTCCTATTATGCCAGATAACACAACTACAACCGTATATGTTAAGGGAATTAAGGAATCGCATAAAAAATTGGCGGCCATATTATTGTGACATTTGAGAAATGTGTCAAATTAAATGCATTAGAAAAAAAAGAAAGAAAAAAAATTAGAAAAAAAAATTCATGATTTCTATGCTTAACAGGACAAAATCAACAGTTTCTCCTCATGTTTCTCCTGCAGACAGATGCTGCAGTGAGTGTGTGTGTATATGTGTGTGTGCTCATTTATCTGCACCACAAAGGAATTTGGGGTCTGGGGGATTTAATAGGTCAGAGTGATAGAAAGTGAGTAGGGAGAAGAAATAAATAAATGTCTGTAATACAGTCCCGCCCCACCTCCCAAAATAGCAGATTTGCCCCTGGGCTATTCCACCCTCACATCCTCAGACGAAGCTAAAAGTGTAATGCTTGCTGTGCCTTTGAGAGGCATCCCATCATGCCTCGCTTCATACTGCCCCACCCCAGCGATCAGACTCCCCATCTCACATGGAGTTATCACACACCTCACGTGTGCAGGTCTCTTGCCCTCCCTCTCTTCCCCACACACACACATTTACTTATCTATAATAAATTGGGACATTCCATAGAATTCCTCTATTGTTTTGATACACAGCTACTTATAAACAATATAAACCTAACTGTAATAAAAGACTGTACTGTAAAGATCTGTATTTTTGCAATTTAAAACAAAAATGTACTAATTTTATATTTTACAAATGAGAACGTCCACAAAAGAAGGTTTTGCTGCCACACACACACACACACACACACACACACACACACACTTAAAGCTTAAAAATGTTTATAATGAAACTTTAAAATAATAAACCTTGTTCTACAATG
Source organism: Yasuhikotakia modesta (assembly GCA_036877545.1). Taxonomy (NCBI): domain Eukaryota; kingdom Metazoa; phylum Chordata; class Actinopteri; order Cypriniformes; family Botiidae; genus Yasuhikotakia; species Yasuhikotakia modesta. Next base: position 10,955 of record JBAJNP010010686.1, read on the forward strand.
CAAACTATTTTTAATATTGCTCACAACACAGTACTATGAAAAATTATTTAAAAATTATAAATTATTCTCTATTATACACTTTTCCTTTGTAAGGAACAATTAGGCTTTTCCACATTTGGTTTCAATGGCATTTGGTTCCTCTGTGAAATTAGCCAGAAGAAAAGAACATGATGTCATTAGAGCACCAGTACAGATTATAAATGTGTCGACTGATGACTGCAGGAAATGTAATTATATTGTGTCTTCGGTTCTGTCTGTGCAGTAAAGCCAGTCCTGCTACACCTTAATTTATCAAACGCAGCCCGGCCTTCAGCTTCTAACATACATCACATCAATGGCAGCTTCTGCACTTTTTTTTACCATTTTAAAGAGAGTTGTTAAGGAGGAGATTACAAAGTAGGTCATTTAGAAGCGTGGAGAGAAAAGGCTTAGTAAGAAAAATATTGATCAAAGCCTGGGCACTTCTCAGAGAACAGCAGGCATGAGTGAATACAAAAGAAGGGCGAGAGAGAGGGAGAGAAAGAAGGAGAGAGGGAGAGAGAGAGACAAAGAAAAAAGAGGGAGGGTAGGCCTGCGGGAACTTCACACACTGCAAAGGTTTTAGTCAGGAAACCTACAAGATGAAAGAGTGAAAAAGAACAAATACAGTTCAGAATAATTCTAAACAAATACAATATCATTGAATTGTAACCTGGATATTATATTTACAATTAAATTAACGGGTCGCTGTTGACTAAACTTGACTGATGGAATAAGTGACAAAACATCTGCATTATTTCAGGCATCAAACAGACCGGCACAGATCTACCCTGAAGTAAAACCAGGCCTGTTTTTCTGTCAAGTTATCAGAGAATGAATTTATAGAAGCAGGTGTGGATGTGTACCAGCAATGTTTAGGGGGTTTGAATTTCCTGACAGTGTGCAGATTCACTTCCTGTTAAGATCAGAGAGAACCTGTGAATCAGAGGGGGCCTGTGAGGAAGGTTTAGAATAAATTGTAACCGTATTAGAACCTAATCTGATAAAGTGAGCAAGTGTGTGCTGTGTAAATTGAACGTGCTCCAGGTTTCTGTCTCTTTCTACAGTATTGAGCAGCAAAACTGGTTCACACTAGACAATCTGTTCCCTGTTCTCAATACAACGGGACAGATGCTGCATAAAACAGCACGTTTCATACACCCGCCAATCGCTGTTACCCACCCCATTGCGAAAAAGAAGAAAACTGGAGAAAATGTCAAAACAGGAAACTCATACAATGAGTATAATTTTTGATAATACAACAAAGCCTCAATTTCTGGTCACTTTATTCATATAAAATTCCTCATAATTGGTCATTTCTAAGGAGACACACTTTTGGAAAAACTGACAAGCTGATAACATTTAATGAAAGCATAATGAAAGAAAATCAATGCTAACCAAACTATCATAGTAAGTGCCATTTATGTTAGCCTGTTGGGTTGCAGGAAGGGTTTTTTTGTACGATTCCAACATGACTTATCAAAATCCCCTCAGATAATGTCTACACATCAATAAAGACCTGACTATCATTCATAAATGCAAACATCAAAACAGAGCAGGGTGAAATAAATATTAATACCAATTTTACATGTAATCATACATTATATGTATCAGTATGTTTGTTTGGAATCGAACCCACAACCTTTGTGCTGCCAAAGCAATGCTCTGCTAACTGCGCTACTGTAGCATCTGTAGTTTTAAAAGATAACAATAAAGCATTAATCATAATAGGACCATCAGAAATAGTGACTGTAACTGTATTTGTGATATTTTCCCTGTAGTATTAATACACAGACAAAAACTGCAATTACTGGAGCAATAGTCACTATAGCAACAGATGCATAACATCTGAAAGCCGTGTTATGTTTAAATAGGGATGGAAGAGGAAATGCATCACAGGTAAAGAAACAGAGCGTGTAAATGGCCGCAGGGACGTCGCATTTAGAGCAGGTGTCCATGAGTCACATAAATGGAGGACGGGGCTGTACTGTACATGAGCCAAAACAGCGTCATAACTGCATCGCTGGCTGCTTGTGAAAGAATGTAAGAGACAAGGACAGTGGGGGTTGAACGAGAGAGAGAGAGAGAGGGATAGAGAGAGAGAGAGAGACGCAGCAATGCAGAGCTAGCAGAAGAGAAAGTAGGTCAGATTTAGCCACTCAAATTTTAAACATACACAAGTACAATTTCACATCCTACCGCCTACACTTCCACATCAATATAAATCCCACCGTCTCTGCTTCACTAAAGCCTTTCTCACTATCACTTCAGGTTGAGTAAACACACAAACACACCCAGTTCATTATATATCCCCACACTAACTGCACTGACAAACAGTCGCACACGGGGTGTGTGACCAACTCAGTGAATGAGACGTATTTACAGAGGAAATGTTAAACATAACTGATAATACAAACCAAAACAAATGTGACTAACTATGAGAGCAAATAATAAAGTCAAATAAAAAGTAACACAGTGCAACAGCAAATAAAAGTTAGCACTGCCTCCACGTTGCTGTGATTGGCTGATTACGCTGTCAATAAAATAGTGTTCATATTCTCAACTAGTCTCAAAATAAACGTCACATTGTTGGTGAGTAAGACTGATGTAAACTGCTAATTTGTTGACTAACAGCGTAAAATGGAAAACATCTATGAAGTATTTTGGTTGTATTGTTTTATTTATATTAATGCTTAATTACGATTTTTTTTGGAAGCAAAGTAACTTAAACGGTTATATATGCAAAACAATGTAATATTTAATTCTTGACAGTATAGAGGGTGTTACATATGCTTACATTTGTATTCCTATATATGTGTGCACACTGAAGATGCAAATGCCTGTTTTTTGTTCTTTCACAGACAGTCTTTGAGGAGAGGGGGTGAAATGAGTTTTTTCTCCACGGGCTACTGTAAGAAACTCATTTACATACGGATTTTTTCAGTATAATCACAGCAATAGGCAATTCAGAGAAGCCTTTACCTTGACAGGGCAGTCAAAGGGAACTATTTAGAGAAGCATCTCTCGCTCTCTCTCTCTTTCACTCATCAGTATTCTAAAGCGACAGGCCAACTAATGGACTAAATATCAGACAGACATGGATCGTCTAGTTGCTATGGGAACTGCATCTGCAGCAGTGAGAGAGAGCTGAGGTGAGAAACAGCAAGAAAGACAAATACAGACAGAAGCAGAAAGCAGGGGAGACTCAGGGAAGAAATGGTGGAGAAAGAATAAAACAATCTGGCAATTAAACATAAAAAGGACTGTCAAGTACAGTGTAAGGGGGTATGAGGGGGTATAAACACAAACCTTTGGAGCCTGAAGGAAGCGTTTCATATAAAGGACGACCTTGCTGAAGGACACAACGGTTGCGGACAGATCCTCAGCACACAGTTGCTGGCTAACAGACTAATGAGGTCTGCAAAACAATCCCATAATGCTGTGCGTTTATAATACAGCACAACAGGCACAGAGACGCTCAAATGCTATATCACGCCTGCCTCTCATTACACTGACGCCATAACACACACTTAAATTATCAAGTGTCTGAAAAACTGAAATCCGATCTCATCAATGGAGGAAATTCACTTATGCCTCTGATATGAAAGTCTTCTCTCAGATTCATGACTGATAAAGAACGAACAGAGCTGCTGCTCCAGGGAAAGAAATTATTTGGCACGTCATTTTGGGAGATTTGAACATTAATAATACAAGTTTATGAAAAATATTGGAATTGAAACAAAGGAGAAATGGAAACCAGTTTTAATGTGGGCACAAGCCACAGTTAATATTTACCTGTGGCTATTTGCAGTTTGAAAATTGAAAGAGCAAAAAATATATTGTTAGTTATAATATATTCAAAATCAAGGCAGAAAATACACCATTTATTAACTGCACACACATATTTGCATAGCAATTAGCTGCGCTTTGCAGATTCTCAAATGGAGATCAGAGTTCAAGCACATTAGCCGTTCTTACAGCAACGCAACACCTGACAGAGGGCAGATGTTTTCACAGCCTTTAGTGAAAACATCCAGAATCACAATGTCCAGAAACACAATGATATCTGTCCCATCATGCCTAACCGTCAGGTATCAACACCACGAGCTGCTGAAACATCGTGAAGATCGATGTAAATGTCTCTCTCTCTCTCTTTCCCGCACACACAGACTCATTGTCTCCCTCCTTTGCAGCACTGCACATTAATGGCATTATGGAGTGGTGTGGATTGGAAACTAGCCCAGTTTTGTTAGCGAGGGCATGGAGGTCGTTCTGAGGCACTCTGGGTAATAGTCGAGCAGAAAGTGATCAAAGAACAAGCTCAGATCAATAAAATGCAACAGCCTGCGATTTTGCTGAGTTGAGAGAAAGTGAGAGTGATGGAGGGAGAAAGAGAGAGAAAAAATTGATCAGGATTTTTTTTTAGATGTTCAAGGACGCGATGAAGTGAAGGCAGGAGAAGCAAACATGAGAGTTAAATTTCATGCCCGTTTTCAGCCCTAGTGACCCGCTAGCTGCATTTTAATACATATTTACGATAACAAAGAGAGGCAAAGGGCCCACAGCCTGAGGCAACAGGAAGTTTTTGACCTCCTAATCCTTATTGCTAAAATGTCAGAGGTTTAGAAAAGACACTCACTCATCCAAAATCTGTCTTGATTTCTCTCCCAGGAGCTTTAAATCAGGATTTGGAGCCCTAAAGACGCCCATTCATTGGCACTCATTTTTAAGTGTTAAAAGGAGAGCGATTTAATGAATTGCTGTAGAGAAGTCTTTCATTTCACTTCACAGGGCCATTTAGTTCAAGACACAGAGATCAACAGAAACAAGGGTTCTCATTCAGCCAAGACACAAGCTGAGGCTGACACCGAAAGCTTTGTTTGGAGCCCAATTTAAACAAACACAGAGGTAGCCCTACTGGATTTGGCATCTTGTGGTGGAATTTCCTCTTTTGAAAGAGTTACAGAGGCAAATAAAGAAAACGGAGGACTTTTCATGTGGCAACAAAGAAATCAACGGAACCCAAAGACTAAATAGTGCAGATTTTACCAGCTAATCT
>JBAJNP010010687.1:2574-16030 GCA_036877545.1 Yasuhikotakia modesta
ATATAGCTTACTCACTATGCCTAGAGGAGAGAGAGAGAGAGAGAGAGTGAGTGAGTGAGTGAGAGAGAGAGAGAGAGAGAGAGAGAGAAAGAGAGAGAAAGAGGCCTTGTGGATTTTTAGTCACAGTTTTTTTTATTATGTCCAGAAAGGCATTCATACAAATACTGGAAAAATGTTACAAGTTGTTGAGAAACACTTCTATTTACATGTATAGATTTAACAGATGCTTTTCCAAAGCAACTTGCAGTACATTTTAATTTATATATGCATTCCCTGAAAATTTAAAAATCAGACCCATGACTGAGAACCTCGTGGCATTGTTAGCATCATGCTCTAGCAGTTGAGCTACTGAAAGCACAACACGCAGCACCTGATTTGATCTGTATGGAAGCACAACAGGCTCTAGTGTCATGGGTGCCCACCACACAAAAGCAAAAAAGCTAAAGACCCTGTTACAATACAATACAATTTTCAAAAGCTGAAACACACAGGAGAGCTGACGGCTGAAGTGTACAGACTGCAAGAAAAGTGGGACAGGCCCACAAACTTGAGGAGTGTGGAACCCTCCCCATCGTGTGAAAGACACAAGATGTCCTGCCCTACAACAGACTGCCTGTCAACTGACCCTCATCTGGTTACACAAGCACAGACCTTCCCCAGAACACACACACATACACGCACACACGCGCACACACACACATCTGCACACATACATACATACACACACACACACAGTCCTTAATCTTATTTACTGGTAAGCTGACATGTCCTTTTTCTGGGCGCTAGCATGGCTGTAAGGGGTAGAGGTGGGGAGGTCTCCCCAGCCGGACTGAGGGGCTGACTCAGCTCTGTGGTACAGGCTGAAAAGATGATGGATAGATCCAACCACGCCCAGTCCCCTGTGTCACGCTGGGCCGGTTCACATACCACAGGCCTTCAACAAAATGCTTCTAGGCTAAATGTCACACTGTTACGCTTGTCTGCTTAGAAGTTTGGGATAGTTTAAATGCTTCTACAGATTTTCTTCAGAGTTTTGTTGGCAAAGTGCAGTTTTACTTTTGTGATTTGTCTGAAAACATTTTGGTTATGTAGGTTAAGTCTCTTCACAAACTCATGGTAATCGCTAAGTGGTCTAAATATGTGTCTATATAAATATATCTTCTGTGGAAGTGAAATGTTCATCCAATCATTGTGTACTCCCAATGATTGGATGAACTCCCATACTCCCAATGCAATTATTGGACGTCCTACCTGTCTGTCAAACCATGCATGGAGGTGGGGCTTTAGAAGAGGACCTTAAAGAGAGCGTCGGATCTTATGCTTTCTTATGCTAAGGCTAGCGTCTCCAAAATTACTTACCCTTACTTCAACAACTACACTTTTAGTTTCAGTTTCAGTTTCAGTTTACTAAAAACTGACCGATAATTTGCAGTATCACAGATTTCAGATTTACCTGCCCCTACATGTCAAACAATAAAAAACTAATTGTCTCAGCTGATAGACTAAACACGCCCCAGCTAGCATAGAGCACCACTTAGCATGCAGAAATAACTGGAAAAAAAATAGCGGAGCTTAGCATTCAAACAGTGACTAAGCACAGACGTTCCGGTATAGTCTTCCACAATCTACTGACACAGCCCAGCTGCTCCAAGTTGAGGAAAACGGATGGGGTGAAGGGAAATAATGGATGTACACATCCACTCAGCTCCCTCCTGCTGGTGGTTGAGAGGAGCCGTCACAGCCTGGCATGTTTTGGAACCTCAGATGGGAGGAAACTGCTTGATGTGTTTGCAGTATATAAGCCTGTACATCCTAATGCAAACACACAGACAAAGAAAGACACTGTCTGACACACACAAGCCGATTGTGCAGCTCAACTGGCAGAGCATGGCACTAGCAACACAAGGCCATAGGTTCGAGTCCCCATGCTAGCTATACTATAGCTGTACTATTGTAATGCATTGCAGTCATGTGATCTATATTAAGAATGCAAATTTTGGCAAGTTTTATAAATTCAGTATGATTCTATTCAAATAATCTATCTATCTTGTTTTTCTATATAACCCTGGAAAAACAAGCCACGCCCCCATTTCTCTACTTCTCTCAGATTATACATCACAACACTGAAATCTCACTAACTTTAAATCTCACCAATGTTTGCCTGTTAATTAGCTTTAAAATCAATGTTGTAATGTTTCCATTAAGTAACCAAAACATTAAAAAAAGTTAATCTTCTACTAATTTTCAAAATGTTACTTTTAATTTGTAGCTTTATAAAACATTTCACTTAAAACTTACAAACAAACATTTTCCATATATGATATTAAACATTAAAAATGTTGTACTAACATTACTGCAAGAATGTTTTGTTAACTTTTTAAGAGAACATTAGCCAACATTCTAAGAACGTTCCCTGGTAGCTGGGTAGATACAGCACTGCTAAAAAAAGCATTTACTCAACTATTATAAAACAATCATCAGAAAGCATACATTTCCTGCAAATATATTTCATTTCATACAATATTATAAATTACACTGGACTGTTTACAAAGATGTATAAAAATATTCAAGAATTCTCCAATATTTTATTTTATGCTCCACTGAAAAAACACATTAAAACATACATTGACTGAAGTTTGAGACAGTTGTCAGATATCACTGACAGAAGTTTTAGAATTTGTATAGTTAAATATTAGTTTAACAAGAGTCTCAGACAGGTGCCGTGTGTCAGTATTTAGCCAATCCAAAGTTAGCAATCCCTGCCAAAATATTCAACTGGGTACTTTACTGACTACTGAAAGCAGTGTATTTTTCACAAGTGGGAACAGTTGGGACCTGAGCCCAAGTCAGAGTTATCCGAGACTTTCAGTGTTTCCATGGTTACTGCTTTAGCAAGTGTGTCTGTTTTTTGCATTTCATTTTTAGGTTGCTAAGTTTAATATCGGCGCAGAAAGGTACAGACAGAGCCCAGATCAAGCTTGTTTGTTAAACTAGGGTGACATTTATTTAACGCTCTGCCTTGCGATTTAATTAGTGTGATTTTAAGTGAGATTACCACAGCCAAAAATGAGCATGAAGGAGAGCTAATCTAGGAGTCCGGTTGCTTGCAAGACTAACATTTTGTTCCCTCAGCCATGAAAAAGAAAAAACAGCGTATAGTGGTCTGCTGGTCTGGCCGTTCTAAAAAATAGTGTAGTCAAAAATAAAAATTCGGTTAACAGGGTTCCTGTAGCTGAATTGGTAGCATTACATTGGCAGTGCAAAGGTCTCAGGTTCAAATCTGAGGAAACGTACATACTGATATGTTGTAAATTCACTGTAAGTTACTTTGAATAAAAGCGTCCAATAGAAATCTGCTATTTCGCTATCTTTCCACCAATAAAATCCTTTGGAATGTTAAACGCTGCATGGAAGTTTTTCCTCATCTAACTGCTCATCTAGCTGCTATCATTTCCATTTCATTCAAACTTGACTTTTCAAAAGTTGTAAACGCATGTTGTTGACCCCAAACGAGACGAATAGAAACACAAAGACACAAGTGAACATCCCACAGGCTGGTCATTCACAAAACTTGATCCGTACAAATACTACCCACAGAGTGACAGGCAAGATCTTTTATATCCTGCAGTGTGCTACAAACACTCACCATCAGCACTCTGCATGCCCTGGTGTTCATCTGGTGTTTATTTCACCAATTACGCCTTTTTTTGTGTCGATGGTCAGAGGACAGGACACACAGAGTGAGGTCTGCTCAGGTACACTAGACACTAGACTAATAGAAAATTTGGATAACATTACAGAAATGATTAAATAACATTCTTATAACCAAGCAATACTGTTAATACAAAACACTGGATGTTTTGAATGTTTGACAGTCTCCAAAACAAATTAAAAACAGCAACATACATAATTATAAAAGTACTGCAGTCAAGACAGTACTGTACAGTCGCACAGCTACGACAAACCAAAGAAAATTCAGTCAGCATATGGTATAAATCTTCACAATCACTGCAGCTAGAAAACATATTCAGGTCTGACATCACCAGCTTGATGTCACCAAGATAATGACATCACTGCCTATCTGCTCCTCACACAAAACTTCTGTGTGACTTAGAATGCATTCCTTCTTGGTCATTATTTGCAGCATTTCAGGTTAATATCGAATGCAGTCTTTTTTCTTTTTGCCTGAGGGAATAGCAATGAATTTGACGTTAATGGCGGGCGGTTTACAAGGTAACATCCGTTGCATTGGCGCCTGCCATACAATGTGATTTTATGGCAGTGCTGAAAATAGCTGCTGTTGTAGAAAGAAGAACTGTGAGAGAAGCAGAACAGAGACATGAGTAGGCGTTCGTTTGTCAGAATATTTCTCTCCATTGAAATAACACACGGGTGTTGCGTAAGGAAGCACAGCCCGTTATTGGATCTTGGGTTGAATCTGAGGAAATGAGCCAGTCTATCCGAGACGTTTATAGAAAAGCTTTACATGCAAAGCAGAAAAAACAACTGCATCGCAATTCTTCTAAAAGTAAAAGTTAGCTTTGTTTTATTTTATTACTTAATTTATTAAAGGTAAATGTTAAGAAAGAACAAACACTGAGAAGAGACAATGCAAGGGTTCGGGATATGACACGACGCAGGCTGGATTTACACCCTCTCAGCTCTATAGGTCTACAACATCCAAACTGCTAGGCCAAAGCTCCGCCAAAATCACATTTTTAAAATATTTAGTCTAAATCATAACATACATCACTATAGTTCCATTATGACTAAAACCAAGTCAACTTATTTGTGATAAGTGACACACAAGAGGACTTTCACCATCACATAACATTTCCTTCAGTGATGTTCTGTTCTCAAGAGTTCTAAACCTCTAGCTGAACATACAGAAAAAAAACAGGATGCTAACAAGTCACTCAGAAATCTGCATTTCCTGTCATTTAGCGCAGCTTTGTTTGGCAGGCGTGTAGAGTTTGAATTCAAGATAGATTATTCTTGTAGTCTGGCACATGTGTGTGTGCGAGCGAGCTGGCATGGATGAGTTAAAAAAATGTACCCTGCTATTTCTCTCGCTCGCTCTCTCCCGCTCGCTCTCAGACACAAAAAACTGTGCGAGTGTACAGCCGAGAACAGACTGTACTATATCAAGAGGCAGGTAGATCTTACTTAAAGAATCTCACAGGCCACGTACTGCAGTCTGACGCATTTCCAGACTTCTGTTTACAGAGGGCTGTGGCACAATGGCAAAACCAACATAACACGGACAAACTGATAGTTGATCCTTTAACACAATGAAAGCGCACTCACACACACACACTCACACACACTCACACTCACACACACACTCACACACACACTCACACACACACTCACACACACACTCACACACACACTCACACACACACACACACACACACACACACTCTCACAATTTTAAAGAGGATACCCAAAAATAACTATCCAATAAACTAAACTGTACAAAATTTGACTCAGTTTGTGAGAATCAGAACAAAGACATTAGGTACAAAATGTTCTACAAAGCATAGTTCTTCTATGAAACATTGTGAATAACGTAAATTTATAAAAAATCAAATAAAAATAGTTTAATAATAAACGATTGTCATTTAGTCCTTATTAAAGAGCAAAATGTACCAGTAGACTGAGAACACAGAGAATGATTACATCATTTGGATAGCATCACGGGAGACTCTTTTGTTGGAATTATGGGTAACGTAGTTCCTCACTAATAAAATAAGCTTTAAACCATACTTAGCCATGAATCTAAAACTGACACACTGACTCAAGGTTTCTACAGAAGCGCATATCATCGCCCACGACTCTACAGCTTGCGGCTGGTCTGTCTAGATAGCTGTACATGTTACGCTTAAAAATCAATTTCTCAATGGGGAAAATAAATGGGATTTTTTTAACAACTGGCATCCTGCTTTTACTACCCTCCGCCTGTAACATCAGAAAACAGGCTACAACCAAAGATATAGTGTTAAGAAAAGCAAAGACATCTCTGATAGGCTGGAATAAGTGCAAGGCTGGAATGCAATTACATTCATCCAGTGTACAGCTCAGGCTTATGGGTAAAATCCTGCTATTTGTAGAATCATTCGCTCTGTTAGTGTTCTCTGTGCCAAGTGGATTAAGAAGTGTAGAACAAAACTGAGCACGGCTTTAAAAGATCAGGACACAGTGGGAGACAAGGTAAAACCCTATTTAAAGGGACAGTTACCCAAAAATAATCATTTACTTCCTTCCAAACATGTGTGGCACTCTATAATAAATCAAAGCTACAGGGTGACTCAAGCCAGGGAAAGGTACTAATAATATAGTTTTTATAACTTTGTGCTATATTACAGTCTTGAAGATATACACTGCGTTTAGTTAGTCATTACTCACAGAAAAACATCTCAAAACTTCTCAAATCTGATATGTGCCTTGGCATACCAAAACATGGGATGTTATGTTCATTCACAAAAACATTCATCATAAAACATTCATCCAATATGTGGATGAATATAAAAATGATAGGCTGTCCCACTTGCCTGCAGTTACGTGTTTTGGAGGAGGCGGGTTTTTGCAGATCGCTCTGAAGAGAGGGCAGGACCTTACGCTTTTTGCTAGCATCTCAGAAATTGCCTACATTACATTTAAAGCAACCTTTTTGAAAGGTTTGAAAGGTAAATGCAGCTTATACACAAATCACACATGCATTTATAGGGCAACCGAATATCTAAACAAGGCATGACATTAGCCTGGACCGTTATCAAGTCTGGCACAGAGATGGTGCTAAAGCGTCTTGTGTGATAGTCAGCTTCTCTTGGACAGGGGGTGAGATCTCTGTGTTTGGCAGCCCTCCGACTGCTGGCAGCTGGGCAGACAGCTGCAACAACGAAAGACTGGCAGAACGTGCTGTTATGTAACCAACAGTGTAGGATTCAGACACGCAACTACAGCGTCTCTACCTTCAGCCATCGCTGATGTCTGCTACGTATAGAGAACCCCCCCAAGACCATTGCAACAATCACAACCTTTGCACTACATCCACCAAATAACGTCTAAAACACGTTTGCCAAACTGCACCGCTGCACACAGCTCAGCTTGCACACCCGTGAGGTTTGAACTCAAAGGCACAGGTGCAGAATATCGCGTCTAGATCGCGCTAAGAGGCACGTCGCAGATTTGGGGGACAGAAGCAAGTCATGCTAATGACAGAGCTGATGCCAGAGAAGATTTGCTGGAGCTCAGCCCGGTGCTGTTGATCCCCTTCGCGGCTGGGGATTTACCAGCAAAAGCCCCCGTAAGCCCCTCCTTCCATCTGAGTGAAGAGAAAGAGGCAGCTTTAGTCGGGCGGGCGACCAGCAGGGCCACGCAGAACCCGCCTGCTGCAGAAATCTCCTTCTGCAGAATTTAAATGTACAAAAAGTTCAAAAAACATCACTTGCATGTTTATTAAACATTTCGCCTGATGTTATTAAGCTTTCAGCTAACAGTCCTCAGCTCAAATTTTACCACAGACTGAAATCGTATACCTTAACATTTTTAGCTTTGCCTACACAGTATCTCCCCGGAGATGATCAGGTGAGCTCAGCTGTCCTCGCTCCCATTGGCAGTCGCCGCATCGCGCCGATTCTAATTTGCATGAAGTTTTCTCAGCTTCGTAGCATCGCAGGATATTCCCACACCGAACTACCAAGGTTCACCGATTCTCACTGCCAATGAACAACTTCAGGTCGCTTTCTCGCTGTAGAGACAGTGTGAACACAGGGGTTGTAGAAAGGTGTGTGTGTGTTCTAATATTCACTGTGCCAACCAAATGCCACCACAAGTATACTTGTGTACTTTAATGTTTAATGCTTTTTGAAGTCCTCATAAAGAAACTAGCTTATTATCACAAGTGATTAAAATTATCTTTTTAGAACATTTTTTTATCTTTGAATTTGTGTGTGTGTGTGAGTGAGAGAGAGAGACAGAGAGAGAGAAAGTGTGTGTGTGAGAGAGAGAGAGACAGAGAGAGAGAAAGTGTGTGTGTGTGTGTGTGAGAGAGAGAGAGCAAGAGAGAGGGAGAGAGAGCGAGGGGGGAGAGAAGGAGAGAGAGATAGAGAGTGTCTCTGACTGCTGAGTGCAGGCATGTGTCTCTCTCTCATCCACACTCAGATCTCTCAGATATTCAAGGAAGAAGTTGAGCCAGGCCAAGCGTGAAGACACATGCAGATACACATGTTCTCAGGGAGGACAGAACGAGACGCGAGGAAAGATTTTTAGATCGCCTTTCTGTGTGATGGGGAATCTCATTTCTCTGTGACATTAATGTCAGGGGCCGCTTTCAGTGATCGCCGCTCACATTCAGAGAAATGTTATACATTTGACCCCAGGAGGAGTGAGATAACACAGTTTAAAATATCACAGTACAAAAGCATTCAACCAAGTCTTCTACTGCCGTTCAATAAGATCAATTTCACACAGATCAATAATTATGCGAGTTAACCGCAAACATATCTTTCTTCGTTGCCTGTCTGACAAGCGTCTTTGGCCGCAGCTGTGTTATCTAAATAACCTAAAATTTATTTCTCAATGCTTATACACAACCATAAACAAAGTCCGTCTGGAATGTTCTAGAATTTCTGAAGTGCATCGGTGCAAAAACAACCATTTTGAGTTCATCACACTTCACACGTCTGTGGACGTTAATGCTTGGGCTGTACACAGCTGGTGTGACAACAACACAACAGCTAAGCACAAGAGGAAGTACAGTACATCCCTATGTAATTCATAACATACATCCTCAGAATTAAAACAAGAATTTATATACACACTTATGCTACTTACTTAGATGGAATGTGAACCACAAAGTACTTTAAAGTTCTACCACTTTCACACACCAACAACTGCTCAAAATAATATCATGCATTTTACAGCTAATGGAAAAAACACTGTATTATATAGTTGAAGCTCCAGACTGCAGCTTTTGTAGCCTAAAAATGAACAGAACTCAATGAATGAGCAAATACAAACCGAAATTTTTAAACCGGTGCCCTTAACTTACCTAAGTTCAAAATGGTTAAATTTATAATAATGAGTTTTATTAATTTTGACCATAACTGGAAAATCTCAGCTTGGCTTCATTTGACTTCAACATATGCAAAGAAAAGTTTGTAAAATAACCTGTAGTTTCATGTTTTAAACAGAGATGGTGGTAGAGAGCCGAAAGTTACAGACTGCAGCTTTAACAAACTATTAACTTCAGTCTTTCAATTCCTGAAATACAACTGACCTAATTCCTCATTTTTGACTCACCAAAATGCTTCAATTAAACATTAAGCTCAAATGTGTTATAAGCAAACATGGTTGTCTCCATCTTCAGTGATGTTTATTATAGGTCGCGGCCATCATGCACACGGTGGAGCCTGTGGTACCAGACAAAGAAATGCTATACTCATCCGAAGCAGTACCTAACAGCCCCCTGGGTCCAAACCAGACGGTGTTCAACATCTCCACAGCGCAAACACAAACTCCTGACCTAAATTTTGCATAGAGGCAGTTAAACTGCATGACTGCAAGATACTGGTAGCTTTATGCAATTTAGAGTCTTATGACGAAACGGGCCTCACTCATCCTTGCTAAAGATGCAACAACAGAGACGGCTTTTAAAAGCAACACTGCAGGCCCACAGACTAGATCTTACAAGATCTTACAAAAATAATGACCACCCCTAACTGTGAACCACCCCTGCAGGCTGCAGTTTGGTCTCCTCCGTACTTGCAGAAAAGCTGTTGAGGAGAAACTGCTAAGGCCTACAGATTAAGCTCAAGGTTGGATAACTTGGACGGCTAAGACATGTCTCACTTTGGCAGTACAAGAGTTTGTCTTATGAGGATTCCTGACAGCATTTATTCTGTCAAAGTCACCCTGAATTTATGTTGCTGAGCAGCATCACAGCAAATAACTAATTAGAACTGCCCTTTGTTTAGAGGTTTGGTCAGCCACAATAACAAGAAAACGTATATTGAGGTAAATCTACATACAGTGGTCTAAAATACCCCAATTCTCAAAATTATTGTATTTTTCTAAACCTGCGAACAAAAACAAATGAGCAAAATTTCACAACTTTTTCAGGAGTAACAGGAAAACATTTCACAAAGTTGGTTTGAACTTGTTAGGGTTCTGGAACCTATAAAATACACCGACCATGACAGAGATGGTTGGCATGAGCTTTTAAAAATCTACCAACAAAAACATGATGCCAATAATATTCATTCTATTTTGACAGAAAATTTGATTTCTTGCTGTTCAAAACATTCTTGAGTGCTGAATGATGCATCATATCATTAACAAGATGAACGGTTATCAATGCATAAATCAAACTCGCTTAAAATGGCAATGATTTCTGACACCGTTCTCCATGCGTCATTAATTTTAATTATATCCTGTACGTGGGCAGAGACAAATCATATGGAACAGCAAAAAAATAACTTTAAAAAAATAACTCAGTTTATTTTACACTGAACTACAGAATCTCACAAGAGGTGGATCATGAGGTACGTCATCTTCGCTCCTATTGGCTGCCGTATCACATCTCATTTGCATTTCAATGAAATGCTTACATTTTTAATCACATCAATGGACACACCCCCACACAGCATCAGCAGCAGTAAGGTAAATTTCCTTTATTTTTTTTAAGGCTATTCAAAGTCAGATGTGTTATGAAGACCAGCTACAACTGACAAGTGACTGTAGCTTTACATTTTACATCACAACACAGTCTATAAGAAACTAGCCTAAGAAAATATAAAATGACCAAATGATTAAAACTTACCAACACAACACACTGACGCCTCTCTGCTTAAAACCCAAAACTTAAAAACAAGCACTGAACATCCCTGAAGATCAACTAAAGATCTGACTGATACGTGTGGCCTGTTGTTTGTGTGGCTGGAATGTGGGAAGCAAAGTATGTGACGACATCAGAGCTGGTATTTGAATCTGCTTTTGTATGATAAATGATTAACCCATTGCAATTGCTGGCACAGTGCTTATTTACAGCAAAGCGTGCAGTAATTGTGTGCAAATGGCATCTTTGGGAATAGAAAGACAGTTCTAGAACTCTAATACTATCTAAAAGTGGAGCACATCCACCGAGGAACAAAAAAGGCTAAACTATACAGCTGGACAAAATATTTAATATTCACCATATTGTGATGTTTACAATAGGCTTTTCATTTGGAAACTGTTGCCTTGCCTCACAACAAAAGGTTCAAGATTTTGTTTATACACAGTTATGGAAGCAACAATGGTCTAACAGTAAATTTAATTAAAGTTGGGAATTGGCGTTAAAGTTGGTATTTTATTTCTAGAATGAAAGATTTTAAATCTGCTTGCTTGGCCACAGTATTCAAACACAAACTAATACACTGTTCCTGTAGCTTAACTAGCAGAGTGCAAAGGTTGTGGGTTCGATTCTCAGTGAACACCTGTACTAATAAAATGCACTGAATGCACTGTCACTTGCTAAATATAGCGTCAGTCGATTGCTAAATATAAATTTAAATGAATCCATACAGTATCATTAACTATTGAATAACGTCGCTAACTAACGGCTACAGAAATGCTTTTATAAACAGGAAGTCTGCATGAGGGACAACAGACTGAAGATATTGGTAATGATGGAGTCAACCTCTGTTAGCTCACGCTTTCATTACTACACCAGAGGCATCAGGTCCCATGTAAGCCAACGACAAACGTCTATATTTTCCTTCTCAGAAAAAAAACACTCAGCGACAAAATGTGAAAATATGAAGCGAGTTAAACGATAGTTTGGTGATCAGTGTATCTCCAAGGATTTGGCAACTCATTGGGCAGCCGATCAGAGCAATGAGTAAGTCATGTTTCCCCCACGGCATGAGCAGCCTGGCCTGGCAAACAGCGGCTCGAGTCCCTGATGAGGTCATAAAGATTCGTTTACTGTGGAATTGTAGCACTTGCTGCCCTTTCCAGCCATTTCCATTCATTATTCCTCACTCCTTCCATACGGAGCAGCGTGGCCGTTCAATCAATCCATGTTGTTTGGGATAACAGCTAACTTTTTATCCCTTGGCAATAACATTCCTGACAGGAAAATGATCCTGTTTTCCTACCGTGTCGCCAGTGTGGACACTCTACCGCATTTGTGATGTTCAGAATATTTCCAAACAAAATATAAACTCCTACAAACCAGTCAGTAGTTTAGTTACTTTAGTTTATATATCATAAATACATCCATATTAGGAAGTGCTACTTATCTGCACTACATTCTAAACACACATTTCAGTTGAATCAAGAGCATTTCCAACTAGAACTGCACTTACCTACTATTCACAATAATATAATCTGAAAACAGATGTCACAATTAATCACTAGGGGAGTTTGGTAAAGTATATAAAAATGACAGAAAAATGAATCACATTTACAGGCGTAATACTGCTGTACAAAACACAAAACAAGTCCCAGAAAAGTATACTAGCGTTTTGTTTTCCAATCTTTTAAAAACGACTGAATACATTTGCAAGATCTAAACAGTGTTGGGAGATCTACAAACAGAGTAGATTTAAATACGGTAACACAGGTTAAACTGAACAAAGAACATTAAAATCCTATTAGTAGCTTTAAGTAGTGCAAAATATAGCAAAATATTTAACAGCAGGAAGCGAGAGCCAAAAGATTTGTGGAACTTTGATTATTTAAACATTAGAACCTCCATCATTCACAGCTAAAAATCATAACAGGTTTATTGGCTAGGTAAGATTACTTTTACAGATTTATCTCCATATTCGTAATATTTTAAACGTGCAAAATGTCTCCATTGCCGAACACTAAAGCTAGAATAAACCAGCTCTCAGGTTTAAGACAAAAACATTCACTAAAGACAGAGTGGGCAGAACTATCAAGGACTTCCTGTGATGTCAAAGCTGGAGTGGGAAAATGTTTGAGGACGAGGTGAGAGGAGAAGAAAAGGAGAAATGAGATATGATGACTGTGCTGGTAGGTTCATAAGGACACAGCACTGGGCACAAACTGTGATAATGGGCAGTGAGTTATCCCTCAACTCTAACTCTCCACGCCATCCACCACCGACAGAATGGCCCTTAACAGAGTCTTAAAATTAGCACACTTCTTCTTCACGCTCATTTCAATGCCTCAGAATGGCATTGTTTCACAGAGACAAATCTTTCATGTCTTCCATTTTGCATGCAAAATGAAATGAAAATGGAGCAGTTAAAAGCAAAATTCGGCCAACAGCTCATTAGTCTGAGGGTTCGAGAGCACCACAGGTGCAACGCTATACTGGCTAACAAGGTAAGCAGCGGTCATTAAAGATTTCCTCACTCCCTGGCAGAACACATCCGCTGACCCTCCCAACCTCAACACAGTTTTACGATGAAAAACAAATGTTTTTTTGACCTCACAATAC
>JBAJNP010010688.1:0-16029 GCA_036877545.1 Yasuhikotakia modesta
ATATTATTTTTCCTCATAATAACTCCTTAGAGGTTGCATAATAACATTGCTTAGAGGCCTTTTACATATCCAAAATGGAGGCTAGATTATATTAAACCTACACTAAACTGCATCAATCTAAAGAATTAAAAGAAAAATCACTGGCACCTTTGTCTTAGAGTAGCACAGTTCTGGTAGACAGACTGGCCTAACTAAAACATGAATATGTTGCTATCAAACTAGTGCTTATATCCTTTGCATTTAAATCATACAAGACATAAACTACTTAGCATGCCCTTCTCTCTTCTTGCTTTCCACAGCCATAAGTACACTTGTCACAAGCTGCACAGATGGGAAGCTAATTTTTATCAAATAAGTCTCTGCATTACTTAAGAAGGATGAGACAGCAGGATGAGTTTCATCAGTGATGCAGAATTCATTAACCATGATTCAGTTCACAAATACTAAAAACAGATTCAGTTCCAAATCAGATGTACAGTACACATCTACACTACCATATTTATTTATACTTAATACAGAAACGAAACCTTTAAAAACCTTTGTTTTAAACCAAACTGCATCAGTGTTTCTGTAGCTCAGCTGGTAGAGTGTTGTGTTAGCAATCCAAAGGTTGTGGGTCTGATTCCCATAGAACATCAGTTCTGATAAAATGTATACCTTTTTGCTTTCAATAAAAGTGTCTGTCAAATGAATAAAGGTTCTGGTATGGGGAAAATAAGCTTACCAACAATTTGGTTGAACTCCTCTTTATCTGTGTGCTGCCCTCAAAGGTGAGCGTGACATGAAAGGTGAGCTCTTATATGAGGTAAAATAGTGATAAGGTCTGCTTTTGTGGAATTTCCACACCCCATCACAGTTCTGAATCACTTACACGCACATTTGAACCAAACACATCAACTCCCACAGCTGAAAAGTACCAAATAATACACACCTCATGTATGAGACTATTGTGCAATATTGATAATAATAAAACAATAGATATACTATTTAAACTTACTGGACGTTAATTAGAAACGTTTGAATGTTAATTAATTAGAAACGTACAATGATTTTGTATTTATGTGTTTAAGGTTACCTGTGGTTACTCTGCTAAAAGGCTAAATGCTAACATCTACTAATGATGGTTTAATAACATATGTTAGCAGATTACATTTTTAGTTTCATGCCACTAAATTCGAACATTTTAATTGTTTGGCTTGAATTTTCAAATGCTTTTTAGGGCCACTAAATATTAGCCTTAGCAATAAAAAATCACTAGTGCTCATACTTTGCCCCTGGTTGTCATTTAACAGATCCTAAACAGGCAAATATCTAAAAGATTTACATAAAATGAAAATATTAGGGTATAGTTGTGCTGCTGAAGTCATAAATGTGATTGGCTGTTACCCTACAGGAGTGATGACATCATACCTTCTGCTATCTGTACTGTTACCGACTGTTGAAAGTCTGATTAGATGAGAAAAAAATTCTGAACATTGTGTGTGTATTTTGATAACATTTTCCTTAAAGAAAGAAGAATGTTTTCCAAACATGTTTTAATATATGGAAAAAAGTAAAACATATCAAGACATGGACTCCTTGGGAATCAAACCCACAACCTTTGCATTGCTAGCTGGAAGTTACTTGCTGTATAGAAATTATAGAAATAAATTGAAAACATAGTATAAAAATTCAATGATACTATTGCAAGTGTGTGGTGCTTGTCCTTGCTGCAAAAATCAGCACTATGCTAGGATGTTGGCTGTTACTCATGTTAAGTTTAGGTTAAAGCTCTACCCACACGGATAAATGCTTGTGTGCGTATAGGAAAAGATTACAGCTCTCCTATTTCTGTAACGCAAAGCTCTTTAACTGACTTAGTACTGCAGCGTGATTGTGTCTGAATAGCTAACAGACAGTGGCAGAAAGATGCAGGTCTAAAGCGTATTTGCGAGTTGATGCTCTCTGCACAGGACTAACCAAAGGGAAACCCAAAGCAGGACTTCACACAATCTTCCAGAATGCTAGTCACTATGCTAACCGCCATGTACATGATGGTGAGAATGGCTGAACAGGTAAGACGACTCATTAGATTAGATCTTCCCGCAGTCGCCGTTCCTCGGCATACCAGTCCAAAGCTGTGCAGATGGATAAGATTCCTCTCGTTGTTTTATATGCCTCCCACTGTGAGCTATGAGAAAAATGCTAGACAGAGACAAATACGATGAGATAGTGTTTTTTCAGACCAAACGGGACATTATCACAATAATCAGCCAAACAAAAGAAACATTTTTCTTTTTTGACAGCTTGAAAATTCAATAGCACAAGTATATTACAAGGTCCTGTAAAACATATATAGGCAGAGGAAGAAAGTGTTTTTTTATTGGCTATGGCTTTTTTCACAAACACCAAAAAGAACATGTACTACTTTTGCACTGTACCAAAGTAATATGAACAGACACGATTAAAACCTTTAGTTGTAATTGTTTTATGAGTTTGGCACTAAGGATTTTTTTAATGTATGGAGTTTCTTGCAGCTGTCCTTTGATCGTATGGATCGCATGGAATTAGTTTTATTTTTATAACAAACAATCACAAGAGTTGTTTGTCATTTCCTCCCATAACTGTTTACCCAAAGAAATGTCATTTCCTGTACATTCCTGCACCTGTAAATTATTTTAAATTAAATTATTTTAAAGTCATTTTACCATTCATGGAATAAAACGGCAGACCTTTTGCTCTGCTTAAAATAATTGTGTAGCAAGCTTTCTGTGGATTTTAAAACACACACAATAAAACAATTTCACTCTTTACATAAATTATGCATAATTCACTTTACATTCATAAACTGAATTCACTTTATATTAATAAAAAGTTAATTTATGAATTTTAATAATGTAAAAATTGCAAAACCATCACAGATTATGCAAGAACTCCTGAAACTAACATGGCTATGGATTTTGTTAACCCTTTATTAGCAAATTAAAGCACCTCACTTGTTTGTCTGCTAGTGACATTGTAAATATAAAAATCATAACATAAATAAGCCAATTGTAAAAAAAACATCCTTAGGAATCATTGTACATTATTATGGTAATAATTTATTATCAGGGTTTTTGGAGCTGTATCAGTGTTTCTGTAGCTAAACTGGTAGAGCATTGTGTTAGCAGTGCAAAGGTTGTGGGTTCGGTCCCAGGGAATACAAGTACTGATAAAATTTGTATCTTATTCACTGTAATTTGCTTTGGATAAAAGTTATGTTTTGTCAAATGTAAAAATGTTTTCATTACATATATTATGCCATTGCAACATAGTTCCACAACAGAGCTGTGTTGTAAAGGTCTTTAGAAACATATTACATGAAATGTCTTGATGTTGGAATGTTGTATCTGGTCAGACAATGGAAATGAAGTCTTTAAACCTCTGTAATAAAGATATAAAGGTGCATGACTTTAGATTTAGCACTGTTGATGGATAATAGGAATTAAACTGCTGGAACTAGATCAATTAACACAGGATACGTTTTGACACGACTGCACTAACTGTTTATTCCACAAGGACTGATTTAATTCATACCAGACAAGATGAAGACCTTGTAATGAAATCTTAGCATGCGAGAGCAAGACGCCTTATGAGTCATATGAACCCCAGCACCTTTAAGAGAATAAATGTGCCTTTAAGTGGCAAAAGTGAACTCACACTAAACAAATACTGAAGATCAGACACGTCCTCATGCCTGCACTGGAACCGCGTTGTCCCATGTGTTTCAGATGGGTGTTGGGTGGGTCCGTCAACAGGAACCTCTGCCCTACATGGTTTCACAGCCTCTGCCATGGCAGGTCCACTATGTCTCCCAAAGCAGACGAGGAAGCCGTACAGAGGAGGTAATATATTGTGTAACTCCATTTGTTTACATGTTCCCCTCAAATGCCTAATGATCATCAGTTGTGGCTTCTGTAGCTCCACTGGTAGAGTATTGCGTTAGAATGCAAAGGTTGTGGGTTTGATCCCAGGGAACACAAGTACTGATAAAAATGTTTGTGAAATGTTACTTTGAATTTGCTTAGTATTAAAACATCTGCCAAATAAATTCATGTAAATCTGAACTTTAAATGATGGAATAGGAGAAATCTACAAGTCACATCACAATGCGGACCTAAAATATATGGAAAAAAACATTGCTAATATTAATAAGTCTTTGTTTTTCATTTGACTTAATATATAACTCAGATGAGGGTATATAACTAATAAATTTTTTTTTCTTAAAGTTGAACTTGGCTACTGTACTGCAGTTCCATTGAGTTCCCAGTTAAAGGACTATTTTCAAGAAGATTGTTTGAGGTCAGGTTAGACAGGTCAACACTGGTGGGTCAACAAAGATATAATATTTTTAATATGACCTTATAATATGTGGGTGGTTTATTGCCAGTGCTGTTTGGGAACGACAGAAGCCCTGGAAACAGTCAGGGTTTTTGAGGTAATTGCTGAGAAGTTTGTTTGTTAATTTTACAGTTTACATGAAAGCTAATCCTCAAAACCTTAGCACTTGTTTCCTGTTGTATCTTTCTAGTGAAATTACATAATGCAAATTGGATTAAATGCTATGCATTGTCAGATATTACCAGATGCTATTTAAGGTCAAAGTCACACACACAGACACACACACTGAGTCTGGGCAACCCTCAGGTGACTGTAATCCAATAGAGAAGTATTTGTGTCTTAATGCATCACAGTATCTTAAGAAGAAGTCTTTAACAGTCTTTTCCTATTTAACAGTCATGAGCTTCTAACTTCTGCTGAAAGTCAACATGAAATCAAGATATAGTTTTCTTTCAAATGTTGTTTATTATAACTGATTGATCCATGCATTTCATGCATGTAAATAAGCTGAAAATGTATATTTTGTAATACACCCAAAAGCCACAAAACTCTTATTTTGATTTAACAAATAAGCTGCTGGTCCTTGTGTGGCTCAAACCAGCAACCTTTCAGTTACCAGTTTTGTGCTTTTCCTTATTTACAGTGTAAATAGGTGTATACTGCCTGACACATGCTGGCACAGTCAAAATAGTCAAACAAGGTGGCCAGTGATTACATCACTGCATCAGGTTTCAATTAGGCAGACCAATTCTAAACTTAGCTTAGCATATAAACAGAAATACTAAGCACTATAAGACAACAGTACACTAACTGAGTTTTAGTATTACAATATGAGACCTTTTCTGTTAAACAATGACCACACTGTCCATTTCTTCTTAGTTGTTTTAAAGGAAAATCTGCCAATAAAACGCTCAAGAAATACTGAGTTTGACTGAAATTAATGCTGAAGAAGCCACTATCTATGACCACAGACACATTGTGTTGTTATGCTGCAGTAGCATGTATGGAATGTACCGGTGGGGATGTCTCACACCTGTGTGATCTGTCTGTGCCGCTGTGTCTAGCACATACCAGCAGTACCCAAGGCTCCAGAAAGACACAGAGGCGACGTGTGATAAGACAGTCGTGGGTGACTGGCAGGACGCAGGGCTGCATTGACAGTACTGTAGGCTTTACACAGTGACGTCAAAGAAAAGCGTGAAAGCATTTTTAAGATTTTTAATCTTCTTAAAGGGATAGTTGCTCCTAACATAAGATAGACTTTTACTTAAATGTACTGGTTACAAAAAGGACATTGATTGTTTTTTGTCTTGGTTTGGTACTGGAATCATGTTTGTGTTTGCGTGTATTTAAAATATGGTGTGTGAAATGACATTAGGGTGAGCAAATGTTTAAAAACAATTGTTGTTGTTCCTTTAATAGCAACTCTTCAGTTTTGTGTATTTTTTTGTTTTGTAGATGGAAGGCCAGAGAAGAAACAGCATAGGAGTTTACAGAAAGAGTAAGTAATATTTAATTGTATGTGGCTTAAAACTAAGTGCAATTAAAGCTGCAATCTGCAACGTTTGCTTTCTATTGCCATTTCTGTTTGAAACAAAATGACACATTACACGATACTTACAGAATTATTTTTCTAATGTGGCTGTTAACATTCTAAGCAACCTGCTGCAGGAACAAGCTACAAATGCTCCACCATCCTCAACACCAGACAGAATTTATGGATATGACAACTGATAAAATGACATTTTCATTGTTATAATGACATTTCCAGCAAATTTGAAACCTTAAATTATAACATATTATAAACTTACTGTTGTAAATAAGGGCAGAGAAATAAGACAGTTTTGAACACTGATTTGTTATGTTCTGTTATGTTAACAAAACGGTTTTTAAGTTTTGCAGCTTTGTGCTTAGTTGCATCTTAGACATCTACATCTCGATAAATCACACACTATTCTTTACATTCTTGAAAATAAATGTTCTTAAAACATTCTTAAAATGTTCTTAAAACGATGCCATAGAAGGTTCCTGGGTTCTTCAAACACCTATCCAGTTAAAGATTTATTGAATAACTATTTTTATCTTCATAGTCTAAAGAACCTTTTTCCACTACAACCAATGCGAGACTAAGGTTCTACAGATGTTAAGGGTTCTTTATAGAACCATACAGTCAATATGTTCTTTTTCTATAGTATTGTGAAGCACCTGGTATATCCATTGTCTTCTCTTTGCAGACTCTTCATCCAGTAATGGATACACTTCTTCATCAAAGACATCTGCAGATAAAGCAGCAGCCACCATTCAGCACCAGTACAGGAAGTACCAGCAGAAGAAGCAGAAATACCACAAATGAAAGGTCATCCAGGCTGAACTTGGCTTTTGGAGTGTCCCTTAGCACTGATCGAAACCCAACAAATATGTGCACTTCCCTGCCTCACATTATGCACAAAACATGCGTCAAATGAGTATTTAGTATTCATGAACATAGTAGGAAAAAAATATCTTGGTGACAAGTTGCATCCGCTGAAATTCTGAAGTAAACCAGCACACTTTGCTTACCCATAAGGCCACAGGACATTAACAAATGCAACAAAATTGCAGAGACCCCCTGAGTCTCTTAAAATTCTTAAAATTAGAAATAAAAGCTCTTAAATTAAATGTTACCAGAAGATGATTTTAATAGATATTAACATCTAAGAATTATTTGTTATTATTTTACAGTTATGTCATAGTAAAGGTCAAAGAACAGTACAGCTGTCAACATGATGTTGCACCTAAAGACGATGATGTTCAATGAAATTGTTCATTAGAAAATTGTAGTAAATTCACTACATATAGTATATATCCAGAAGTGTGTGAATTGTGTGAACTGGGATACAGTCCCTGTATTCTCATCCCTGGCCTCTATAACCTCAACAGCTGTGAACGTACAAACCTAAACCTGTCAGTGCTAAAGGAAGACTTCCGTAAACAGACGTGATGTTTTCTGATACACAGATTGTGGTCACCTGCATGAACACACTCACAAAATGACAAATATTCTGAAGTGTTTACTGATAACAAAAGTCACATACAGTCATAGATTAAAAGATCCTGAAACAAATGATGTTATGCACAAACACAATGTACAAACATTCACACACTGATACAGGACAATATCAGAGGAATCCACACACAAATATGCATGTTTACCTAACCTAGATATCTACATGAGCATGTACTGTATTATAGACTTCTGTTGTTTTATATTAGGTATTATTTTTATAGGTAGCTATTATTAGGGTGGGGTGTGGGGGACTGATGAAAGACCCTTTATGTAGGACAAACTTATGTATTTTACGTCAAAATGTGTGATAAAAGTAAATAATGTCCTGCTTTGTATAATATTTTTAATTACAAGTTTACACACTGGTCAGAAAGCGAGCCCTGGAAGTCACGTTCAAGGGGCCCTAATTGCTAGAGTAGCAGACTCTGTTTTTCCAATACTTTGTGCCCAAAGTATTGCTAAGTCAACATACAACTTTATGGTTTCCATAACAATTAACATAACAGCGTAACAATGAACATACTCTGAGTGTAATATTTCTGTTACACTTCATGTGGATGTGTGTCTGGGTGGGCTAAAGTGAGTGTAAATGTGTCTTTCATAAATTGCTGTGGCAATCACACTGAATAAAGGTTTCATCAAGACCAGGCGCTTTTCTCAGATGTGATGTCATTGTTCCCTCTGCTGGTGAGTCAGTGAAGCAAAGTACTATTTATTACGGCGTGTTTACATTTCATTGTACTAACATTTAAAGTACCAGCATATAATTATAGCTGTACACGCATGACCCTTGAATATATTTCTTAATTTTAAAATCACCCCTAGTGTCAACTGTACCCCTAACTCAGTAGCTGCACATACAAAAATCTCACAACAGTCTTGCAGAACACCGCATACATTCTTATGTATCAAAGCACACAGTAGTTCAAGTAGTTAATTTAACCCAATATAAAATGAGATAAAAAAAAACAAGAAACAAGGCAGCATTCATAGAAAGATAGCTTTATTGCACAAGGTGTTGTACTCTTTTTCTGTTTTTCTTTGTTTTCATAGAAAAAAATGTATATTTAAACACAAGCAATTGCAAATTTAAGCGAATTTTCCATAAAAGTTTAGGAATCCCCTCCATATTTTTTAAAACTTCCCTTTTAATTATTTGTCTCCTTTTTCATTTTCTTTTAATAACCAGCAAAATATTCAGAGCATGCAATGCCATTTTTCTTCAAGTTAACCAAAGGTAGAAATAAAAATCAAAGAAAAAACAAACAAAACAACCAACAACATAAATTAATAAAAACATAAAACAAATTATATAAAGGGAAAAAAAACTCAAACAACAGACACATACAGGTCTGTGTTTATGTGCCCCATTCAAAAATCAATGTGTAAAGTATTTGTGTTAGATTTGTTGTCCTTATAATCCCCTCACGTTTATACCTTAACCAGACTTATAATTGTGCCCTGGCTGCTAATGGAGATGTCGAAAATAGTAATTATTTATACAAAACAGTTTCATATATACAAGAGTCTTTATTTGTAGATTAAAAATTATGCTGACAGGGTGGTCTGCGGTATAACAGGAATTTATATTGGTTGAGGAAAAGGGGCTAATTAAACAATTTGGGTGGGGAAACAGGCATGTGGGGATGGAGTTTAATTCCTGACTCCGCCCAATATCCACACAGCTTCTCCTGTGATTGGTTGGTGCTTGGGGGTCCCTGATTTGAATGGCTAAACAGGCCTGCCCCGTTGCCCAACACAACTGCATTTTTTCAACAAAGCATCATAAAACAAAACAAAGTTGGATGTTGGATCTTTTTTTCATAAATAATGCAACCCAAAAAACACTTTTTTAAATCAGCAACTGTTCTTCATTTAAAAACATGGGGGCTTTCTGAGAGTGATGTCATATCTCACAAGATGTTCTACCTGAACAAGCATGAATACTGATATAGATATTGGTCTAATTCTAATGAAACATGGCAAAAATGCACTGGGACTTCAGACACAATGACCCAGTCAGTGGGCTTTTGAGCAGCAATAAAAGGGAACACATACTGTACTTTCACTGTTTTAAAAACATCTCCAAGTCCACATTCTTTGCAACTCTGTCAAGATTGGGGTTAGATCTGGGTTAACAAATTATTCTTACACAAACTTTGGGTACATTGTAACACAATCTTAATGCCACTAATAAAAACATCGCCTGGTAAGTCAAAGGTTTTTTTTATGCCACAAACAAACTCAAGATATTATCATTCCATTGGCTTAATGTTTAACCCAACACGACATGTTTCCATTCTGAAGGATTTGTTGTGTCCAGTCCTACTAATGTGAAGAAATAGCTCAGTTTACTTCATGAGACTGAATCCTGCTGAACCAACAATATAAGGTTCAACAGGATTCTTTATCCTGTGCTAAAGTCAGCAGGGGTTTTGTGTAGCAAGTTAGCAATAAATATGCAGTATGTAAATGTATCAGTCGCTCCCCTGATATATAAGATTTGACCTATCAGCTATGATAAAAAGATTGGATTCATCATAAGGGTCTGACCAATAGCTCTCAAAGCACTATGGGTATTTTAAACTACTTGTTGGGCAGAAGAGATGGTGCCTGTTGTAAATATACCCGAATGACACTCACTGATGCCACGGGTCCATTTATCAGCTAGTTGCAGTGACCAGTTTCTGTTGCTTCCAAGCAACTGCAGAGAGTGTTTGAAAATGTCCATTAATACAACGGTCCTCTTTACCTGTGGAGAGTTTAACTCCACACAGGCATTTCGTAACACTAAACCTGGCTGATAACCATAACAGGAAGTCAATTTGGGGCAACATCGCCAATATTTGGGAATCTCAAAGCAGTTTTCCCAGAATTCCCAGTGTCCAGACTGGCACCCAAACTAACCAAACTGCACTCTCTGCTGTTCTTTTATTCAAACTCTCTTAGTTTTGTTACCCGTTTATCTCAACCGTTCGTGATCGACTCCTCTCGCTTACTGCTGCACCTCCCACTGAGCGATTGTCTTCAAATCTTTTTTAAAATAAAATGTTTCTTTTTCAATTAGATATGGCATTAAATCTCTGCTCTCACCACGTATATATTTACTATATCTTTAGATAGAAATATATATGTATATATTTTGACAACAAACATTGCAATATATTTTCTTTTTTTGTATTGCAGGAGCCCTGATGTAGTACTTTTTCCATTGAAATCATTGGGAGAGTTTGTTGATTTTTGGAAGTTTCTCTGTCTATGGGGCTTTGCTTTGGAAACTGAGTGAACAGAACAGGGTTGTTCAATTCGTTTAGTCTAAACTAAAGTCACTCTGTCATCTTCCCTCCTGCATTTCACTCAGTTCCTACTTTTGTCCACCCCTGTGCTACCTAAAGCTACAGTCTCTGTGACTTACTAGAGTCTTCGTGTGGGGAAGAAAAGCAAAGAATAAGGAAAAACGATTAGCAAATGCAGAAAAGCTACACAGCGACGGCAGATATCTCTCCCTCTCTGCACGGGCCTTCGTTCCTATCCGCTTCCACCTCACAAATACTTCCCGCCTTTCTGCCTGTCTTCGGTCCATCCAGGAGAGGCTGTTAGGCGATCACAGTGAGACAGAATAACTGGTGACGATTTGGGGGGGTCTGGGTTAGGGGTGATAAATATATGGCATCAAACACAGTCAAACAAACAAACAAACAACTCAAAAAAACAATTCTTTCTTTCATACTGAGGAAAAAGGGACATTTGTCTACCCTTTACATATTTGCCCTATTCTGCTGGACTCTAAATTGTGTAACTCAGTGGGCAGCACATAATTTCTTTGAGCCACTCCCCTTTCTGTTTCCATAGAG
This sequence comes from Yasuhikotakia modesta, assembly GCA_036877545.1. Taxonomy (NCBI): domain Eukaryota; kingdom Metazoa; phylum Chordata; class Actinopteri; order Cypriniformes; family Botiidae; genus Yasuhikotakia; species Yasuhikotakia modesta. The sequence goes on from JBAJNP010010688.1 coordinate 11,260, forward strand.
ATACACAATGCCAAGAGCCCGAGGCTTGCACAGGCTTGATGTAAAGGCTGCAGGTGTGTGCTGGCCACATGTATACATGTATAGCTACACATATTTCTACACATGCACACACACACGCACACAAGCTTGTGAATCCATCTGGCCCTTGTCAGTGCTTAAATTCAAAATTTGAAAAATAGAAAAAACAACAAAAAATAAGTACAGTAACCATACATCCGCTGTGAAAATGGCTCCAGACATTTTTTTTCTTTTTTTTCTGTTTGTTTACAAAATAGTCAATAACACTCTATACTGTGTAATCAATTCCATGAAAAATCCCAAAGACTTGATTCAGGCAGTCCAGACTGTTGTACTTGGGCTTGTCCTTTCCAAACGGATCAGAAGGGGCATTAGATGGACACCATGATGGATTCTGTTATGCATAAGCTTTTCCGGGGCAATGCGTTACAGTATGAAGTTATGCAAGAGGCTTTTGACAGTCTTAAAACATCTAGACCGGTTAATGGGAAACGATATCTCTTAAAATTGTTGCTTGTTTCCTGTTTCCAACAAATTAAACAAGTGCACATGAAAAGCGTTTCGTGCATAAAGGCTGAGGTGTCTGTGACAGACAGAGAAGCAGAACTGGGAACGGAGGGTAAGAAAATAACAAAAGAAAGGTAAAATTAAAGAAAGGGGGGTTTGGCATATTTATTCCAGTAAAAGACGGGAAAGTGAGTGAATGAGAAAGATCATAAACAAAAGGCAGTTTGGCTTTGTTCAGACGGCAGCATAAATCCAAATTCATTTTGCAGTTGTTAAAACGCAAAATCCAATGTTTACAAACCCGATCCAAACTAATTCCAGTTGTGAGTTGAAACTGAATTAAGATCATGTTTGTCATGCACCTTTTAAGACTGAGATATTGTGACCAGACAAAATAATCCAGTTTCTTACAATCAGCTACGAACTCTTGATTGTTATATGAGAAAGTCTCCTTACAACATGCAAATGCTGGATTCACTGTCTATTGACTGTCTGAACAAACAGATCATATTTAGCCAGTTTGGATTTGAAATCCAAATTGGATTTATGTGCAGTGTGAACAAAGCCTTAGGAAAAAGTTGTCAAACAGAAATAGAGAAAGAGAGAGAGAGACCCCTGTGCTGAAAAGTCTCGCCAATGTTCAGTTATGCCCCTGCCCAGCAACGGACAGTCTCCAGGTGTGTGTGTGAATGTACTGTATGTGTATAGTTGTGTGTGAGCTACACCAGTGTGTAGGATTTGGAGTACGCCCCAGCATTCTGCTTTTGCAGTCTGCCCAGGCCGGATGAGCTGCTCTCTAGCAGAGAGTCTCTGGATCCCCCGACCTTGGAACTGCCAGGCGTGGGGCCGCTGCCCCCAGTGGAGCCCCCAGTCGCCCCAGCTGCAGCTGCCCCACTCGGGACTGAGGAGGTGGAGGAGGTGCTGGGCATGGTGAGAGTCCTCTGGGGCAGGGTGGCCGTGCCTGAGCTGATGCTGGAGCTTCCAGCGGCTCCGCTCGATGCTGGGCCCGACAGCCCGGAGGCTGCAGAGCTGGTTAGGCTGCTCATGCCGCCGTGGCCCAGCGTCAGGGCCTGTTGCTTAGAGGGGTCTAATGTCATGTGGCGACCCTGCGTGTGGTAGGCCCGGGCAGCCAGGCTCCGGATGGAAGCCTCGCGAGGTGGGACAACAGGGCAGGGGTCATGCAGCTCGGCCTGCTTCCGGAAGAAAGGGTCTGTCTTCATGTAGAGGGGGAGGTTACAGTACTCACCTGCAGGACAGAGAGAGGGGTCATTTTCATTTGAACCTTGTGCCACAGATTGTATTACTATTTAAATGAAAGCTATTTTTACCATTTTACATTTCAAAATATCTCTTTATTATGAATATAAATAACATTTAATTTATACAGTTATTTTTATTTTTAGTATATTTTTAATATAAACATACTTAATGTAAACCATCATGTATGCAAAATAATTAAATAAAACTTTTTATTAAAATTTCCTTTATTTAAAATGTGTTCATTTTTATTAACAATTTTTTAATAATTTTTTATTTTTTAAAAAAATTTACTTTTTTATTCATTTTTTTTAATCAAAATGAAAACTTGTGGCATCGACTCACTCTTGTTGGCGCGGTGGGGAATGGGCACTGCCACGTTCTTGCCACGGCTGTAGTCCTGTGGTTTAGGAGGGGAGGCGGTGAAGCGACAGATGCCGGGTTCAGACGGTGTGCTCATGGAGGTCATGCTGTCTGCGTTATCATTGGTGCCGGTGGTCATCTGATCAGAGGAGCTGTCAGAAATGAAGCACTCTGTGATCTCGAACTTGGCGTGTTGAAGGTGTTCCTCTAACTTAGCATGTTCATACGCGCGGGCGAGCTCCTCGTACGTGGAGGACGCGCTCTCGGTGGACACCATGCTGTTGCGTCCCTTATCTGAGGACAGGACACATAATTGGAACATTATTAGGCTTAAACTGGTAGCATAGCATAACTAAAATATGCAGAAAGCTAATGATTATCTGGAGAAATCTTAGACTGTAATATCACAATAAATTTTATGTGGAGCCTGTTGTGTTAAAAGAGCTACCATTTTTTACATGCTTGTAAACTAGGGTTGATCATTTTAAATGTAATCTTCCTAACTAAGTGGGCGGGTCTGGGCCACAATAAGCTGCAATGTGGACCAGACTATGCAGATTGATGTTTTATGCAAAAGTATGGCTGTCAGGACCATGCAAACTTTATAAACATAAAAATTGAATGTGTGTGACTGGGACCTGTGTCCTGGGACAGGCTGGCACTGTAGCTGTCACTTTCAGTAACAGTTATCCCATGCTGGGAGCCCACTGTCCGCCAGTCTGAGGTGAGTGTGCGAGCGGGTGTGGACGCCTGGCATTTAGTCAGAGTCCACTGGCTGGAGTACCGGTTCCTTGTGCTGTGTGCAGACTTTATGCTCTTCCTTGAAACTGGATCTGAGGGAGCAGGAAATGTATATAATGACGCAAAAACATAATTTTTCACCAATCCTGTTTTGATTATATGAGAATATTTTCAGAATTGATCACAGAGACGTACTGGTTCCTGGTCTGATGTCTGACATGTCAATCAAAGGCCCTGTGTTCTGAATGAGGGCGGGGTGATGCACAGACACGCCCGTGCAGAAACTCTGTGGATTCACTGATTGGCTGAACTCAGTGTCTGTCACAGGAATAGTGGCTTTGTCTTCACCTATTGGACACAGTAGATAAATGCTCAAAATGCTGTGTCAGAAGAATGTTTTAAAGGTTTCTCTTAAATAGCTTATATAGCTCAATTTTATTTAAATTTTAATAATATTTAAATTACTCTCTCAAATGTTATGACACGAGACATAAAAAGACAAAAGTGAGAAAATTACTAACACAAAAGTATAAAAGTTTTAAGCTTTAAGCTTTAAAATAGTCTTTATACAGAATAATCAGAAGTATCAACTTTGTCTTAAAAGGTTCTTTAAAAAACAAAGAGCAGAAAATTAATGTGGAATGAATATTGAAATCTTTGACTTTTGTTTGCAAACTTGCAGAAAAATGAGGCACAATGAGGCATAACTAAGGCATAATTTAAGGCATAACTGAGGCACAATTGGGTGAGGAGACTCCAGAGGAAACACATGAGAGAATATTAGGATATTTTCTCATCTGAGAGGCAGCAGAGAGGAGAGGCCACACTGACCTATCTGTTTGATTCCCTCTTTGTCCTCGATGAGCAGCTGCACACGGGGGATGTCTATGTGCAGTCGGGGTCCCTGAGGTGGGCCTTTCACTGGAGTGTCAAAACTTCGATTGTTCTTACTGCTCCAGGTGCAAAACAAACACAGATACACACAGAGACAAAACAAGTATTGCCACTGCCATTTAAATGCTGTGTAATTTATTTTGAGCTGAACACATTCAAACTGAAATACTGTACATAAGATATTTACTATATTCTTACCTGATAAGCATTTCAGCCAGGCTTTTGGCATCTGTAAAGGCAAGGGGAGGTATTTTAATCAGTTGCTTTTATTAAATGATTCTGAATATAATAGTGGAATTCACAAATCAATAGTCATTTATTTGTATGAGCTGTTTGTGGGTTTATTAGTGAATGAGTCATGATTTGTGTTACTGCAGTTGTATTTTACAGTTACAGTATCACTGTAACTGTACAATCACAGTATCAATGTGTAATCAGAGTATCACTGCAGGTACAGATGTGATCCTAGTACATTGTTTAGTGCACTTACAATGTTTAGTGCACTTATCCTGTGTCATTGTCAAATACATTCCATATACAGTGCTGCTTGAAAGTTTGTGAACCCTCCAGACATGGTTAGGTTTTGTGTAAAAAAAAAATAGAATAACCTAATCAAATGTACATCCAAAACCCAATTTGTGAAGCAGACTTGCTAATGATAGACAAACAGAGGATATATTGTCATTATTTATTGAACAAAAGGGGTTAATCTCACAAAAACTGAAAATTTGACATGTGCATAAGTATGTGAAGCCTTTTATTTAGTAGCTTATGGCACCTCCTTTTGCAGCCATTACTTCAACCAAACGTCTTCTGTAACCACTGACCAGTCTCTTGCATCTGTCTTTGGGGATTTTTTCCCACTCCTCTTTGCAGAACTCGGCCAGTTGAGAGAGGTTGGAAGGACATCTGGCATGTACTGCCCGCTTCAGGTCTAGCCACAACATTTCAATTGGATTGAGATCCAGACTTCGATCACCCATTTTCGGC
>JBAJNP010010689.1:0-16028 GCA_036877545.1 Yasuhikotakia modesta
TGCATTTTAAAAGCATCCGTATGATCAAATTTCAGCCCCCATGTGAAACAAAACTGGTCTGAGATCAGATCTACTGTGTTAACAAAACCTAACTATTGTTAAACCTTTACAATTGCAATTTAGAGTAAGATATAAGTGTGTGTTTGTGTGTGTGTGTGTGTGTGTGTGTGTGTGTGTGTGTGTGTAGTTTCGTAGTTTCTTTGTGTCTGAAATCTAGAAGAAATCTGACATACAGCCACCTGCTGTGTAAAGCATCTCACTTATATCTTACATACCGTTGCTTCCCTTAAAGTGAGCAACTAACACACATGCATAGAATCACTGGACTGATTCAAGTATTAACAGCACAGGCTCTCAAAGTGTTACATCACTGCACCAGTGAAACAGACAGTGAAAGGGGAAATGGACGGAGCACTCTCAGTTATTAAAGGGCTTTCACTTTTCACTCTGTTGTTGAATGAGATCAGGGTGTCTGCATTTCCTGTTAGGTTTTTTTCTGCTCCTTTTTCATTTGAGTTGCTCATTTCATCTTTTACATTTGCAGTGGCAAACAAATTAGTATTTATAATATCATGACGTAAGTAACCAACAAATATATTGTCAACAAAAGAGTCAATTCTGAGCCTGATACATTATATTATGAATGTGAGACTCTGAGAAAATTGCTGCAAAAGACAGCAGCTGGACGTATATCTGATATAATCTCTGTTGAAATGATTGTCCCCATCATGTACACAAATATCCCTTTTGAATAAATCTCAGTTTCTGTTTGCTGCAGGTAACAGTCCAGTGTTCTTTGTGGCAGGCCAATAGCACTGACTCTTGTGGCTAAAGCTATCAATTATAATAACCTTATGCACTGAACATACAAAACGGGCATGTTTGCACTAAAACAGACAATTGTGTAAAATGCACATGGCACATAATTACAGCAGTGCAAATTTATCAGATGTGAAGACCATGTTTAAATTCACCCTAGGTGTCTGTTTATGGATGTTGTACAAGTACTGGTGAATGTTTTACTCTGTCTCCGCTGGTTTTGTTTGAACCTCAAAGACGCATCTGTTTGTAAAATGATTTTAATAATGTGTATATGAATATGTTGATACAGAAATATTGGAGGGGCTCTTTTCACAGAAATCTGATTTTATAAAAAAGACACACCACAGGGGTCCTTCCATTAGAGAAATAATGACTGTCAATTTTCTCACATTTTGAGATTTCTGAAGGTGAAAGAGTTTGATATGTCAGTGTGGGACGGTATAATTATATGGATAAAGTGATTCTTGTTTGAAGGTTGGCTTGGCATATTAGGATCTTCCCATCAGTGTTGGTAGCAATTGCCAAAACGTTGTTGTGTTACTTCAAAGAGTCTGTCATTATTTACTCAAGCTGATTTCAATGGAACACAAAGGGGGAGTTTTTTTGGCAGATTCTTATTGCTTTTCTTGTCATACCACAACCATCCATGTTGAAGATCTTTGTAACATTTCAAGTATGTTGGTGTTCCACAGAAAACGTTTGTTAAGCGTTATTAGAAATCCACTTTGGTGCTGTTGTTTATTTGACCTGTCCATCATAAAGTAAGATTTTAAGATGCAATCCTCCCAGCTAGCAATATCTAACTTTCCAATAAGTAATAATAATGTTTTTTAGAATCTTCAAAATGTTAAGTTTCTAAGATGTCTTCTAAAATGTTAAGTTTCTAAGAAGTCTTCTAAAATGTTAAACGTCTAGCTGTTTTAACATTACTGTTTGGTTGGTTATAAGAACATTATTCAAAATTTAAATCCTGTAATGTTTTTAAAACATTATACTGACTACTTAGGAATTACTTTCTTAAAAAGTTCTACTAACTTTAAGGCAAGAATGTTTTTGATAACTTTGACGGAACATTTAGAGAACATTAGTCAATGTTCTGAGAATGTTCCCTGTTAGCTGGGCTCCAGAAATGACACGTGAGAGCCCAAGGCATACTAGGCTTCTGGAAACTAAGTGAGCTGTCTTGGTGAGGCAGGTGAACACCATGAACAGATCGTTTACATACTGAGCAATTAAGAGCCTCTCTTGTGGCCAGCAAGGTGCAGAATGCAGATTTTTCTTCCATCCTGGTGATTTCTGATGAATCAAGCCTGTTTCTTGCTGTCTTGTGCTCCCACAATCCAGACGAGATGTCGACCTCTCATTCAAGTATTTGCATTTGGCATTAACAGCTGAGCTACACAATGTTTCCCTCCCAAATTGCAAGTTTTTCTGTCTGAAATGAGTGAGTAATGTAATTCACCCCACTGAGAGGCTCTAACACTCATAATATTTACAGTTTGACATTTCAAGCTTGATAAGCAGGAATTAAAACAGGCAGAAGGAAGATCTCAGGAGAACGTCTATGTTTCATCAAAGCAAACAAAAAAGACAGAAATTAAGAAAACACCGTTATTGTCAGAGACATCTTGAAGGGTTGCAGTCGTTCTTCATCACCTTGACTAATATAGTGATATACAGTTCGGATATATTGATCCACCAACAAACAGATTAATTTGTTCTTTTTTAGTTTTATAAGTCAAGCAGGATTTAAACTGGCAACGTATTGCACTCAAGGCAAGAAGTATTTCTCCAAGCAACGTCAGTTATATTCAGGTAGGGGCCTGAGCACACCCACGACTGAAATCTTAGAACCACCTCAGGTTATTGTTAAAGATATTGTTCCAAATTAGGTACAGAAACAAAGAGAGACAAGGGACCAGGGAGATTGTAGGTGGAGAGAAAGTGAGAAGTAGAGAAACAGAAATATAACTCCCCCAGGACAAGCACTCATACAAACACCCCCACACACACGTCATAATTCACACATGCAGAACCCCACCCCCTCCTTAATCTTCTCCCAGGCACGGCGTGTCAGTGTGTGTGAAAACTACTTCACTGTTTGTCCCCACTCAAATCTTGAGGGGCCATATTGTGGAATCCCATCATGTTGAGAACACAGAAATGAAATGCCCTGTCACTGCAGTTAGTGAGATGCATGATGAGAAGGAATATGGTGGAAAGAATCGTTTCTCAGCTGAGAAGTCGATCTCTCGGGATGGTTGACATTTTACACACACACCACAGGCTGCTGACCAGCAGTGTCAGCCACCATTTTGACCCAGTCAGGATGGATAAATTTGATGTGAGGTAATGTGTGCAGAAAAGAATTGATTGGCTGTTGTGCTCTGTGCTGACCAATCACTGAGAGACAGATCCATTTCATAAAGCAATATAAGGAACATTCTGCTCTGGAAAAAGGTTCCTGCAGTCTATGGGATGGTGTTGAATGAGTTCATATTGGTTGGTTAGCATTCATGTTTTCTTCAAAATCTTCTTTATATCATAACAATTCAATTTCTTAGACTGTTTGCCCGTTCAATAGCGTATTAAAGGAAAAGTTCACACAAAATCTTTAAGGAAACATCTCAGTGGTTTTGTGTCTGTTCAATGGAAGTCAAACGGAGCCACTGTTATTTGGTTATCAACATACTTCAAAATAAGTGTTTATCTGAAGCAATTTGAATGACATAAGGGTTAGTAAATGACAGAAAAAAGTTTATTTTGGAGTAAACTATCCCTTTTAATAGACTGTTGAACATGAAACAGGCTATGAAATGAGCAAACAATTCAAATCTGATGCTAAATTTATATAATTGTCTTACTAAATGAACTGTTCTTCACGTCAAAGTAGCTTCTGAATAATATAATGGATATTTACAGCACAATATTTCATATTAAGCGTGAATGAGTTGTTTTAAAGTCTTGTTGTGCATGTTTTATGCCAGACTTGGTCTGAATAGATCTTGATCAACTGCTGGTTATGGAAAAAGAACATTTAAAAATCTACAAAATACACAATGTACAAAAATACACAAGCACTAATTGAAACAGTGTGCCTCAATCTACTGCTGTTTTCTTTACTGAAGCTTAAAACTAAGGCACAGCTAGCTCTCATGACCATTGAGTCCAGAACACATAATTGAGATTGAAATAAAGGGCCTGCCAGCAATTTAAAGGTTGTATTTTGGGCCATATGATCAAAGGGCCCCAAAGTTGAAGTATCGATCTCCGTGTCCACATTTCAAGTCCATGTAACAGCTCCTATATCGAAAGTCCTCCTACAAACAGGGACCAGAAACATTATACCCACTTCACAGTTAGAAATGATGCCTGAACACAAAGACCGATTCTAGGAGCCGTTCCAAGCATTAACAGACATGTTCAGCAGTTCAGGCTACATTTCAGCTGAAGGCTTTGCTACTTTGTAAGGTGAAACCCTCTAAGCTGTACTGATTCAAAATAAACCGTTCTGAATCTCCAGACAAGATGGGTGGATTGAAAAAGATCAAGAGAGATCTTTGAAAAAATGAATTCAGATGTTTGTGCCGTTTGGATTTCCTTATCCAATGTCGCTGTTCATCTTTTAATCTCTCTCTTTCAAACAAATGTCGTTGTTCGCCTGCCTTACTGTTTCAAAAACATATCTCCAAATTTCCAACCTTGAAAGAAAATCATTTCATTGATGCGATGTTGAGTGAGAGGTTATAGCTCCCATGAATTTCAATCATTATGACAACGCAGATGAGTAAGTACCCTTTGGGCTCGCAAGCAGCTGTGTTATTAATTTTTTTGGTTGTGCGTTCTTTGTGACCCTCAGAGCTTTAATTAAAGTTTTTCACTTCAAAAAGAATACTAGGCAAGGCTCTTATATTCCTGCATGAAAAACAAAGCCATTGTGAATGGAATTTTTGTGGAGAATAAATAAGTTTTGCTGTAAAAACATAACTATAAATATGACAGCCACATCAAACGTGCCTGTGCATAGCGTAACAGCAAGGCAATACGTGTGGGGTGAAATGACTGCAAGTTTGCATGTGTGTAAATTACTGTCTGACTGCAGTGTGTCAGAGACAGTAATGTTCTCATGAAATATGTGTGTGTGTTTTACAGTGCATGTGAAGGCCGGCACATGTGAGGTGATTGCAGCCCATCGCTGCTGTAACAGAAATAAGATTGAGGAGAGATCACAGACAGTCAAGTGTTCCTGTTTTCCCGGACAGGTCGCAGGGACAACGAGAGCTGCTCCCTCCTGTGTGGATGGTAAAAACTGCCTTTTATTTAAACTCATTTTAAATGAATTAAATTGTAGGTATTTACATTTCAGCTTGTTTTCAATATGGAATACGCCACATATTTAATGTTCTTCATTATAGACCTTCAACGACCTGAGTAAAAGATCACAGTAATATCACAGTTTAAATCACAGAGTAATAACTATAAAAAGAATCACAATATTATCATATGGTGACCCAGATATAGATATATTATCATATTGCCTGTTCCTTGCTGATTCCCACCAAAGCACAAGCAAGACAATTGTATTGAATTTTTTATTGCTGCTTTTGAGTATGAAATAAATGTATGTAAAAAAATCAACATTTCTTTTGCTGGGTCTGTCATCTTCGATTGATTTATTTTACTGAGAGCTTTACAATGCTTAGTGGGATTGCAGTAAATATTGTATGATCGCATGAACCAAAACTACAGAAATTGTGTCTCCTCCCATCTCCCTCTTATTCTCTTTCTCTTTGTCTCCCTCGACTGTCTGGCTGTTTCATTTAATATTGTGTCAACACTGTCCACTTGACAGAGAAATCGATCGTTATCTTATTTTGCCTGACTGTAAGCTCAGGAAAAAATAGCTCAAGTGTCTCCACACGCAGCGCTCTGCGTGAGAGGAAATGTCAAATAAGCCGTGTTTCAGGCCATCTCATGCTTCTTTCTTTCTCTCTCTCTCTCTATTATATCACATCGTGCCTCATCTGTTTGCCATTTTCTTGTTCTTAAACTGAACCCCATGATCAGCTCATATCCTGCAGTCCGTTATTTGTTGAATTTTTCCCCCTAGATTTCAATTGTTTGTTACCATCAACAAGTCATCATGTAAATTAAATAAAAATGGTTCAAATTAATTAATTTGATGGTTACTTTTAAGCAAATTAAACAATAAATTATATACAGTATATTATTACCCTAATAATAATACCCTAAATTTAGGAATATTTGTTTATTTAGATAATTTAGAAAATGTTAATTTGTGTAATTTATGTAATTTTTTAAATGTTTTTAAATGTAATTTTTTTTACAAATGTAGTATTTGCTTTAGTAGTCAATAAAGTCCTTCATTAAATTTCCATTTAATTGAAAATAATTTTACTGGGTTTATCTGATCTCGTATTCCTGTAGCTCAGCTCCTAGGGAACACAAGTACTGGTAAAAATGTATACCTTGAATTCACTGTAAGTAGCTTTGGATAAAAGCGTCTGCCAAATGAATAAATGTAAATCTCTGGTTTAGAGTTGTCGTAATCTATACTTCAGTTGAGCGTGTCAGTCTGTCAGATGTACACTTAAGGGCTGCTTACACTAGATGCGCGCTCAGTTTCCATCTGTGCTATTTTTAACTATAAGTCTATGTAAACATGCTAACTGTATATGGATGTATAGATATCTTCTCTATTTAATGATTTACTGCTGCCCTGATCAATGGAAAATGCACATTTGTTGCTTTTAAAGTACATGTTAGTTAACATCAAGAAAGCAGCGCATGGTTTTGTAAGTAAATTACAATCTACAATAACCTCAATATGCGTATTGTTAAAAGCAGACATGTTTGCGCTGAAAAAAAGACAATGACTTATTTTAGGTAATCACAGTACAGCTATTTTAGAACATAATAAAGTGGCACAGCTGTGTCGTCAGTTCAAACTGTGTATTCATCTCAGTTTGTGTGTGTGTGTGTGTGTGTACTAACTTGTCTGTGTTCCCTGTGATGTGTGTGTAGCATCTATAGTAGCTCAGAAGTGGTGGTGTCAGATGCAGCCGTGTCTGGATGGTGAGGAGTGTAAAGTCCTGCCCGACCTCACAGGCTGGAGTTGCAGCACAGGCAACAAAGTCAAGACCACCAAGGTTAACGCACAAACACGCGCACACACACACACACACACACAAACACACAGACACTTCAAAACAAGAGATCCTCTTGACCAACTGATGGCCTGACTTTGAAAACTTCAGTGTCATTTAACTTTAATTGCTAAACCACACACACACTTCTAAACAAGATGACCATCCCATTGGCTAACTGATGGTCATTCAAAGTATAATTCCTAAATCATTATAAGACAGCACCACAAAATATCTGTCTAATCAACTCAATCAAGGTCTATCGCTCTTCTGCAGAATCACTGTAGATTACAGTTTGGGTTTTATCATCCCAATTATCACAATTGTAGCTCTGCTAGTGTCTCATTACAGCTGAGAAACATTTAACTTCCTCTACGGAGCGCACAGAAATGCTTCTCTTCCCTCATCTCTCTCTTTTGGCTCCGTTCCAAATTCTAGCAAGATGTCTTGTCTACTTCCTACATAGGAGGCTGCTTTCTGAAGCAGCAGTGAAATAGAACCTTATAAATGACACATTTGGAACCCATAGGCACAGACAGCAACTGTCTATGTGTAAAAATAGATTTTCTCACAAAAGGTCTGCTTTTAGCATGTTGCTTAGCTTGTCGTTCTGAGACTGTTTTTCTCTGAAGGACGCATATGAAACTTAGCCTAAAAATATAATATTTTTTTGTTTTTAACTTTCTGAATTTGATGGCATGGGGTACAGCATACAGTATCTACTGGTTGCATGCTTCAGAATAATAGCATACAGTATGTGATATTGTACAGACTGTTGTTTGCCTAATGTATCATGGACATTGTTGGACATGCTACACATTTAGCATACTGCATTTTTAAGACTGTGTAGCACATTTGTACACACATGTACACACATTTGGATGTTAGCGCTCTTTTGCTCTGTCTGTGACCTAATTCGTATTGTTGTGAACATGCTCTGAACCGTACCTTACCGTACCTTAAGTGTTCATGTGCAAGTCTGAAGTGTGTTGGAACTGACATCAAAAACAGTACAGCATGATTTAGAAACAAAACAGTGACAATTTCTTTTTATCACGTGAATAAAACTTCTTGAATCTTGATAAAGAGACAGACAACCAGAATAACTAGAAAACATCAAAGAAAGAACATGGTAGGAAACAAAAAGGTGTCTAAAAAAGGAGACTTTTTAAAGCTTTATTATGATTATATGTTCATTGAAAAGGGCAGCATTCACTTTGAATGTGTTATACTGTATACACTGCAGAAAAATATTAAAAATATTTGCAATAAGAAAGTTGCAGTAAATGTAGTCATGTTTGCAATATTTTATTTCATTGTAAAGAATAGAGCTTGGGGCCATTTCTGAAACATTAGGATACATTACTGTGGATATAAGGTTAATGGTGAGCTCGTTTCTTTTAAAGCTTTTGCAGAGGGGGTTCATGAAATATCAAAAATAAAGGTCTGGTTTGATCATTGACTGTTGGTGATAATGATTTGACTGCTCTCCTCTGCCGGCACACCTCACCTAACATTAAACACACACGTAACACAGATCCATATTTAATCACAGTGAACTGATGGAAGCTTGCATGTGTTATGCAGTGTGTTTGAAAGAGTGTGTGATGTTTCTTTAGAAGATGCGAAACCTTTGCTCTTTATGAATAAAAAAGCTGCCTGAAAGGAACGTGTGTGTGTGTAATGTAGGTTAGATCTTATTTTCTTTTTGGTTATTTACTTACACACACACACACACACACACGTATTGAACATGTTTCCCTAATTAACTTCTGTTGTTTTTATATAATGATGTTTTAGTGGTGCTTAATAGCAATGTAAACAAGGTAAAAATCCCATTCACTTACCTCAAGCATACCTTGCTATACACTCCTTAGCAACACCTTGGCAACTACCACAATTACCTATTATGTAAAAGTTCAACCCCCTGAACAAACATGTTTTTTTTCACATGCCACAATTTGTTACAACCTTTCAGTTTAGTTTAAAGATAGGAGAGAGAGACAGATGCTTTTTATCAGGTATTGATGTTTAAATGGACTGATATACATAGTAACTGTTCAAATTTGACATAACCTGAAAGAGATACAAAGAAAAGGGAAGAAAGACAATGAGCGAGAGGGTGGATCGAGTGTCGGGCATGGTGCCACGCCACTCTCCTCAGTTGTCCCTCAGTGCCAACTTGGAAGGCAAGGTGCCAGGCTGTAAATGAATGAGTTTGCTTGGGTGCCAACAGCTTCACCCACAGCTCCATTGGAGCATGCCCACCAGTGCCTAACACAACAAGTGTAAGCAAATAAATGTCAACCGCTAATGAAAGCTTTGCTAACATGGATCAAGGAGAATCAGATGCCACATGACTTCTGTATTAAATGGGGCTGAATTGTGTATGATTGATATTTTGAGGTTGTTCCTCAGCTGGTAAACAGGTGCAAGTCCTCACAGGTGTGTCTAATGGGATAGTATCAAAACTAAACTCCTTTTTCTCTCTATTTTAGGTGACTCGATAGTTCTATGCTCAGAACTTCTACAGCGAGGGACACAAACTACTGGGAAGACAGAAGTGAAAATGGAGAAAAGTGGACTAATTAGGATCCAAGAGACTAAGAGAATCCAAGAGGATTGTTCAGTATCACTTACATGAAGATACAGGATTGTTCAAAGTATAAAAAAGAGAAGATAAAGGAGGAACATACTGTTGTCTCCACACCTTTATCCATCATAAACAACAGGACCATCAAAGTTCATATGTCCTCCTCAGTGGACCTCCTGACCTTCTGGACACTCGCTCTCCTCTCCTGGAAATGGATCTATAGACAATGGAGCGGATTGGTCTGGAGGGTTTATTGTGCACATTTGTTTTATTAAGTTTGGATCATATACACCTGTGAAGTCTAAATGGAGAGCAACCATCTTTTCATCAACATCAAAGCTTTTCTTGCTTCCTGAATTCTTCCCCATCCATCAGTTCCTTTCACAATTTTGCCATTATTCCTGCACTGTCTGATCAAAAGGTCCAAAAATTCCTTTGCTCTTGTGGAATCTTTATCCTTTAAACAGCATTTAAACGTGTAAAAATCAATCCGAGCCTCTAACTGACTCATCTTCTGTATATTGTTTGTTTCTAAACTAAAGCTTTTCAGCCTCACAGTCTGAAGTATCAGAGAATAGATGTACCAGTATATTCTAGAAAATGTAAAAGTGTAAAGAATCAAAATCTTATTCTCAAAACAAGCAGAGTAAAACTAAAGGAGATCACTTTTATTATCAGTGTTTTTATCCAGCCTTGAAACTGCTATTGAGTACATGTGTCAGTATTATATTCATTTATTAAAGATGTTGAAAAAACAATTCTTTGTACTATATTTTCAGTGGCTGTGACTCAAGAACCTTGCAGCCTTCTGTGACTTGACTAGCATTCCTTATTTATTCATTTTTCATTCACCAGTATTGATATATGAGAAAATAACATAATCAGCATTATATATGTATGACATGTTTTCTGACCTTTGCGCCATCAGACAAAACCAGTCACTCCAGATGAACACCCTCATCTTTCAAAAGGTGCGGCGATACAATATAAAAAGTATTTGCGGGGTAAACATTATGCATATGCTCTCTCTCTCTTTCTATCTCTCTCTGACTTTCTCACATTGTCTACAAAATGCTTTTTGTATTTATCTAATCGAATGATAAAATCTGTTCAACACACATGCATGATGTTTGAGGAAATCCTGAAAATGTTTGTGCATGTCATTAAGAGATTAGAGAAATTAGCCCATAATAAAATTCATGAGTGGTAACCTCAACGACAAAGACTGAGAGTGAGAGAGAGAGAGAGAAAGAGAGAGAAAGAGCTCAGAGAAAAGCACAAAGAGAGATATTTGAAAGTGAAATGATGCATAGGTCGTGTGTGGAGATGCATTCTGATAAAGTAGTACATATCATAAACACACGCGCATCCGCAGACATGCAGGTGCATAGTGAAGCTCATCGCAATAGAAATTCCCCCTGCAAAGCAGCTCTGCGTTATAAAATGAACATGGAATAATAATAAATGTGCTGTACTTCTAAAGCATCAGGGATTGTTGGGCTACCTTGAATCAGTGAGAATGTAGCAAAAACAAACAGATGAAGAAAGGCGCATGTACACGCTGTCAAATCCTGCCACTGTATTTCTGTGTCTCACGTACAGCAGGAAGTGACACAACACCCTGGGATGTAGGTGTTTCAGTCTCTTTGCAGGCTTATGCAAATACACCTTGCAGAGTGTGATGATAGAGAGAAAAGACCAGGAGAGATGCCACACACGCGCTGACAGCACAGACACGCAGAATCTGAGCCAGATGAATGAATAAAAAAGAAGGGGGGGTGCATGTAAAATGTAGGGGCCCGGGGCTTGTTGTCACAGGGGCTGTGGTTCATCTAGTTGTGGTTTATTTGTATGTTAGAACACATAATTTAGATGCTCTACAGTTTTAAAGTTTATTAATTAAATAAAAATAATTTAAAAATAATAAAAAATAAGTATTTATTTTCTAAAAAATGTCTTGGGTTAATTTCACTTTTGATTATTATTATTACTGTAATTTGTTACAGTATACACACACACACCGCATACATGTAGGCAATGGCCAGCTATTTATTATATACTAGACAATATACCTACCTTGAGAATATGCACTAGAGTAATAAGTGTAACAACTAGCCCCAGTCTATTGTATATGTGTGTGTCTATACCAAGAAAAGCACACGTGTGAGTGTGTTTAGATGTGAAGACTAGAGTGAGGTATGTGTTTCCCTGCAGTCATTTGCAGTGCATTAATTTGCGCATGGAGAACTCATGTGACCTGACAACACCCAACAATCAGCACTTGTTGATTGCTCTAGATATTATTACCTTTATTTATTAGAAAGGTGTTACTTTTTAAAATGTTACAGAATAAATCAGCGTATAATTACAAACAGGCAGAGGATGGTGGTTTTATCAAAAACATCTGTAGATTATAAATTAGCATTATCAACAGCAAACACACACACACACGGGCACGAAAACAGACTCATAACAGAGGCAGATGAATGCATATTAATCATACTTTATCTAGCTGTATTGTCTAACAGTGTCTCTGAGTATTCTCAAATTTAACATCGGTGACCTACATAACTGCTGGCTGATAAAAACACATCATTCCTCATTATTTTCATATCAGCCAACAGATGAACACTAACGGGGAGGAAAAATTGGATAGAGATCGGAAATGTTGTCTTCCTAGTTTTTCAAATGGAAATTTGTGTCAAAACACTGGTTCAAGGTTTCCTGCAGTTGAGCTAAATTATGATGCAGTAATAGCAATCTTTACAGAAACACAGAACATACATTAAACTCTGTGTGTGTGTGTGTGTGTGTGTGTGTGAGAGGCTGGGTCAGGTTTTGCATACACTGATAGTAAAGCCTGAAATTACCTGCATTGTAGGAAATGGCTTAATAAACAGTAAATTATGTCTTGGGAAAATGTATTATTGGGTTTGTGAGTGCTGGGTTTATGGGGAGTGAGAATAAATAGGTCAATGGAAAGTCTCCATTATGAGGAAATAAAATGTGTGCGTGCATTTAGCTATACTTGTGTGCTGCACTTGTTTACCTTTTAGCTATTCTTTTAGCTGTACATTTAGCTATACTTGTGTACCTTTTAATAAATGTCTCAGTTTAACAGTTAATGTTGAAAATCAACTTGTAAGGACAGTTTAAGTGGTCTTCAATATTTAAAGGACTCTTAAGTCTTCCAAATTATGGTTTTAAGTTATGGTTGTCACAAAAGGAATGGAATCAGGCTAAGCCATTGTTAATATTATCCAAGTATCCTAGTACAAAAATGAGGATGCTAGGATACGCTGTGTGCATGTTTTGTTCACATACAGTAGACGGGCATTCATATTTTTAAGTGTAGCAGAAATGAAAGGTTCAGCCCCAAATTGCAAAGTGACGCTAAACGTTTGTGACCTGCAGCTGGCTCTTATCGTGTTCATAGAAGAAACTTTCCCTCAAGAGACCCGAGAGGGTTCTGGTGTTCAAAACACAGACGAGCCGATAAGTTAATTGGATATATGTCACTGACAGCACAGATAAAAGAAACAGCAAACAATATGAAGGAGAAATCTTTGTGTTTACTCATGGGTGAAGTCAATGTAGCATGACGCTGAAAAGAGGGAAACACTGCACAGATAAATCTAGCAAAACTCAATAATTTAGTTGGCACCATGGTAACAGTTAACTGACCTCCTGACCTGACACATTCACATTAAAGTAACATGTTTGTTGTGATACATTTTTCAATGATAGTACTAAATTTGGCTATGCAGGAAAAAAATGTTTGTTGCTTTATTATTTGTGGGGTGAAACTAAGGTGAAACTAGTGAAACTAAATAGTGTGTGTACTTGGGTTTGCCTACATTGTGAAGCAGCTAAATAAAGAAAAAATAATATCTTAATAAAATTTGCAGGAATTATATGATTTTCCTTTTTCCCCTTTTATCATTTAATTTAATCATTTACTTAAGTCTGTGATGACTAGAGATCTAATTTCAGCCACGCTCCAGGAGCAATTTACAATTTTTAGGAAAACACAAAATAAAAAGAAGCCCAACTTCCTTAAAAATCACATTTACTCTAAATTCTTGTTGTTTACGAACATTTCTACATTTCTGTGGCTGTCATATGTTCCATTAAATTAAATGGACTGTGTTTTATGGAAAAAGTCTGAACGTTGTTGATTCTGTGACAGACATAAAATATTAAAAACGCAAGAGGCTTAAAATGGAAATTCGAAAATAAACACGTTCTATCTGAGTCACATCTACGAGTTTATAGGCCAGACTGCTGTTGGCACCAATGAATTTTTCCTTCACTCATATTTAAGGACCTGAATTTACCCAGATTCCATGAAGCGTCTTGAAAAAGTGTCACTGGCTTGCTGAATGTAGTTCAGTGTGAAGGTCTGAAAGGCAGTTTGTGGTGAAGTTTGACTCCAGTGATCACATTCCATCAGCTTCTGCCAACAGTCTCCTTGTGATGATCAGTTGTGATCCAGTGATCTCCAGGGCTGCAGATTAATTCAGTCTGTTGTCTTTATTAATACTGTCTTTTAATGCTGGAGTTTATAGTTTTATGATGCAGTAAATGTGGTCCAGTGGTACAGTGCTACAATGTCTGCAGTTGATGTAACATGGAGCTGTTGTCTTGTGTTCAAGTTTATTCTTGCAGTCCATTGCTTCAGTTTAATCATGCAGTGTAATGTTATAGAATAATCTCATTTGCCCCATGCTAACACATTTACACACCTAATTTAAATTAGTTGTGTTTATCAGATATCAGAACACCAGCATCACTTAACATCACATAGTCCAGTGTGTGTGTGTGTGTGTGTGTGTGTGTGTGTGTGTGTGTGTGTGTGTGTGTGTGTGTGTGTGTGTGAACAGATGGTGCTGTCACAGAGCCATTCGCACTAAAGAGGACAAGTACAGAGCAACAACAGATGAATAGCTAGAATAAGTGAAAGAGAAAGGGGATCAAATAATAGTCAAAGAGGTGAACAGTTTTAAAAATATAATATGATTTTTGCCTTTTAATTTACCCAACGTAAAACAATGTTTAAAAAGTTTAAAAAGTGTAAATGTTTTATGTTTTTTATAGCTAAGTATGTAATCCGTGAACATCTAATGTCACCAAACAAAATTATAACAGGTGTTATCTGCCACTCATTCTATCCCATGTCTCCCATTGGTCAGCTGAGAAAGTCCCACCCCTATTGTCGGTCAAAGGTAAGAAACGCAGGTACTAAGGAAAACTTGGTACATGCGCTTCACCGTCTACACGGTGTCCGTGTGTGAATGGATTGAACTTCACGTAGAGGATTTTGTAGTGTGTTATTTGCGCTAAAATAATACACGGCGCAGTTAAAACGGCAGCCGATCGGAAGATGTCAACAGGTAAGAGTTTTGGAGTTTTATGCATTGCGTTTCTGCCATCTATGTATCTCCGGCATTATAGGAAATTTGTTCAAAATGATATGAAACATAATAGCAATTACAGTGAGAAAATTATGCAAAATATTGGCAATTGAATCATGTTTACGTGCGGAAGTGCGCGCATAACATACAGCGTGACTCGTACCATTAACGTTATTAAGCGGTTCTTTAGAAGGATCCTTGAATGATTGTTTTATGTAAAGAGCAATTGTTGATATAGATTATCAATAAATGTATATTGTGTTATATTTCATACTGTCAGCTGGCAAATGTTGATGCTGTTTGTATTTTTGCTAAATGTCAGTGTGGGTGTGAATGCGTGTTGTGCAGATTAAGCTGCACTTATCACCAAATGCCCATCAATATGGGCTGATCCGGTTTAATGGACCAAACTGATTTATCTGATCCAGATCCTGCTAGATTAGGCAACGACTGGTGGAGTCTGAAATGTTTTGCATGAAATGTTTCTGTACTGTTTATTTTTACATGAAATGACTAGCAGTCACCACTATATATGTTTTATATATCCAAGTAGTTGACTAGATCATAACTAGCTGTACCAAGATCTTATTGGCCATCCAGCTTCAGATTCAGCCATATTCATATTGGTCTTTTCCAGTGAACTGTAACCTGGTGTGGCTTGTTTTAAACAGGCTTTTAATTGAATGAAATAGACAAGTGTCCATTTAAAGTATCAATGGCAAAGTGAAAGTCAGGCTGTGGAGATGGTCATAGCTCCAAAGGAACAGGCCCGGGCAGCCATTGTCGCTTAGAAGTGCTGTGCTTGTGAAAGCTGTGTTGTGCTCTCCCTGGGCTTTGGAGACACATGGGAGTCCAGTTGTTGTTGGAGAGACATGCTGCTGTAAATATGGCAGCGGTGATGAGGCAGGATTATGTTCAGGTGTTTGTCACATACCAGCAGAAGCACACAGCAGTCATACAGCCTTCCGCTTGCTTGTGGTGTGAGTCTGGCTTTGGAGTATTTGGAGAGCTGGTGTCATGACAGATTTTTTT
>JBAJNP010010690.1:0-12500 GCA_036877545.1 Yasuhikotakia modesta
TCTCTCTCTCTCTCTCTCTCTCGGGTCTTCTGCCCATCTGGAATGATGGCAAACAACAGCCGGACCCCCCCCTCTGTCCCTCTGGCCTGAGTTTGTTCAGTAAACTCAGCACTGACCATGTGAACGGGGGGCAGGGTGAGTGAATGTCCAGTGAGAGTCCAGTCCAGGCAGCTGTTATGTGTTTACTGTTGAGATTTTCCTCTGCACTGCAGGGCTGTTGTGTCTGAGAGCAGATTCATCGCTCAGGGGTGGGCCGCACTTTCCTGAGACCCTGCAAACCTTTTTGCAACAAAGCTGGTGCAATTGATGCTTTTTAATGAGGCACAACAACTGAGTTTTTCTGCACATACTGGTTGTTAGAATACATGCACTTTATAAGGGGTGATAACACAGACTGTATTGTGTTTGGAAATCGATGGGGGCTGAAAAATGCCACAGAAAATGTAAAAAGGTTATATTTGTAATAATAGTATTTTTCATATTAACATTTGATGTTTTATTGTTTTTGTTATAGGCCTTTAAACTAAACTACTAACTGACAACTGTGTGTGTGTGTGTGTGTCTGAGAGAGAGAGAGAGAGAGAGAGAGAGACCTAAATTAAAAGGTTTAGTGATTTCAGAACTGGCTCCAGGTTTGAAGCTGATCCTCTGAAAGCACTGGACCATCACGTCTGCTGTTTGTGACCTCGAACCTGTTCATATAAGTTCAGAGTTTCAGACAGAATGCAGGAATCAGGGCTGGCGTTATATATTCTGTGAACGTGAAGGACAAAATCAGCTGTAAATATGAGCGTCCGACTCCATCAATCTTTCCTTTTCACTCTTAAAACAACAAAAATCTCATTCACAAGCCGTGAAGCCGCAACATTAAAATCAACGTCAGGCTTCAGTTAAACGGAAAGGCAGTAATTGTGTTGGACAGCCGCCGCTCGTGTTGCTGATCCAGGGTCTCATTAGCGAGAGGGAAACGTTTTTGAGGCAGCGACCAAAAAAAAGTCCAGAAAATTAAACTAGAAAAACAAGTATTCTTGGACGGCGTCCTGCACGTCTGCTACTCTGGACGTTTACTCCAACCATAACCGAGCAATTCATTAACAAAGACGCTGAGAGGAATTGGATTCACGCTCGAACAAACAGCTAGCAAAACGCGCAGCCGCTCTGAGCCGCCACGCCGTTGCATTTACATAATTTCCAGTTTGGGTTCGGGAACGGTAATAAAGAGTTATGATAAAAGTGTCATTAGGTCGTCGGGAAACGAGTGTGACGAATTCACAAGCGTGAAGATTAATTTTCTGTCGCCCTTTCTGCAGCTAATATGCCACGAGACTCAACCTAATGAGATCGGCTTTTCCGCAGTTAATTCACCTGTCTGGCAATAGTGTCTCCCAAAAGACAACATGCCAGTGTTTGTCTGTATTTACAGTATGACCTGTGTTGTCTGGGGTCCTCTGTTATTATACAAAATATGATATTTATGAGCCCGCAGAGATCAATGTAACAGAGCTATATATGCATACAAAAAGTATATATGCTACAAAACAACTATATATTTATATATTTATGCATATGTTCACCAACTTGTTCTTTTCCAGGTTAAACATTAGCAATATTTATAATATTCATAATTATATTATAATATCCATATCATGTTAATTCTATATGTATTTTTTGTGTCAGATTGGATGTTGGAATGTGATAGAAAAAGGATTAAAAGGATAGAAAAATAAAATATAACAAAGTCCTTGACGTCTCACAGTCTGTTTTGATTTTTACTCCAGATCTTAAAGGGTTAATATCATACAAGAACAAATACACCAGACACCCCAGCTTTCTTATTTCACAGGCCATAACTATCGAAACTGGTGTAATTCTGTCTGTTGAAATGCCCTCAGAGGGTCTAATTCATACAGCCATGTACTCAAAGACACGACCCCTCTAAGACTTCATACACACTCACTAATCCTCATGTAATTCCAGCATCATTATGACCTTTCGTGCCAGATTATAGCCCTATTGTGTTTTCTTGCCTTATCTTAGCCAATGAGCTTTGTGCTCCACAGCCACAGAAACTCTAATGATACAACAATAGTGAAAGAACAGCCATTATTCTCATAAATAAAACACAAAGCCCTGCTATAGCTGCTGTGTGCTGGTCATCCGTCAGTGGAAATGGCTTTAAAGAGTGTTTCAAATGTACATTCAAGTACAGTTTATTCTTATTGCGACACGGATGCAGTGACAATTTCAGCCTCCAATCGGATTATTAAAACGGTTCCTCAGACCACTCATGTGTGGCCCCCTTTTTCGATTACTGTCGTAGCAAAAGCAGTAGCTCAGCCGAAGATGTCAAAGAATCTCTTTTAAAAGCTTTGACCTTAACAGAACATGCCAGCGAATGGAGATTCTGCGTCTTCAATGACATTTCGCAGCTTAGATAATGCAATGGCTATAAAAACACGCTTGAAATCAGACGCTCACGGTTGTGGATTAAACCGGGATGAATTACTCGCTTTAAATCTATCCCGGGAAATTTCTTGTGGATGTTGTGTTTTGTAGACTTGACTTGATCTGACTTTTGGACATACAGTTGAGAGAGTTCACCAAACATTTGTACAGTTATTGATAGAGGCGTGAGGTAAATGTTTAAAATTGTTGTTTGGAAATTGTAAATATAAGAAGGATGTTGTTCTAAAGACAATAATTTTGTGAAATATTTACCATCTCATTTAGCATCTCTCTGTCTGTCTGTCTGTCTATATACACTCACACACACACACACACATATATATATATAAACATATATATTTACAGAAATGTATATATGCACATATATGTATAAAATATTATATGTAATATTTTACTATTTAATATGTGTGTGTGTATATTTGTGCACACACACGTTTATGGTGAAAGTATATGATGGTTTATACTTACAGCAGTGTCATTTGTCTTGTCTTTGTTTGACTGTAACATCACTCGTGCGTCGAGCCCTTTGAGCTCATTGAGTGATATTATTGAGTCTCCGTGTGGCTGTTTCTGACACGTGGCTTTATTGAAAAACCAGTGACATCTTTATCGAAAGAGCGTCACTTTAAGAAGCGTCGAGATGGCCGTTGTGCAGAATCTATATCTAATAGACGAACACAGAGTAAACACAATTGAGAAAAATCAATGCCTCTTTCACATCTGGTAAAACATTGAACGTACTCAAGTCACTGTCATCTATAGACTTTTATCTGAACAAAGGCCATTTAAATTTGCCTTGCTTTTTGCCTTGAGATTTTTAATATATTGCTTGTATTGGCAAGTATTTATCTTTAAATAGCTTTAATTATGGCGCCCTGTCAATTTAAAGACATGAATCGCCAGCATTATTGTGTCATTATGGGCATCTTATAAACATCAGTGTATTTAATGAGTTGATTATTGACTGTGGCGTGTCTGTCTGGAATACTCGATTGTGATTGGTCAGCTGCAGGATTATGCGGTCAGATGGTTTTGTATAATGATCCTGTATCATTTACAACAGATTTCTGCCCGTCGAATTGTTCTACGTTTCTGCCTTCTCACATAATAACATCATTTTGATGCGAATCAATATTTCATGACCATTTATTTATTTATTGGGTAAGTAGCTGTGCAATGGGAAGGATAATATGTAGCCAGCCAATCGTTTTTCACAAAAATTTCTCAGGTTTGTATGAGTGACCTGATCACACCGTCAGCTTTATTTTACAGTAATCTGAACTGTAAGTTTTCTCTGTTCAAATATGCCTGTAGTATTTTTTTCATCTATATTGACTTTGTATTATTCAAAACTAAGGTTGAGTTTGTATGTGTTTATATTGTAATTATATGTGTACATGTTCTACAAAGACTGATGGATTTAAATAACAATGTCTCGTAGGTTTAACAGGAAGTTGACTGCTCAGAGGAAGTAGCTAGCGGGTGCCGTTTCAAATCATCAGGAGGACATTGACCGCCCGCCCCCCTTCATCCCTCCCTCTCGGGGAGAGATTAAGAGAATCTGGGTTCGAGAGAGGAGAGAAAAGAGTGAGCGACTGCAGGAAGATAAAAAGCATGCGCTATTGTCTCGGGTCAGGAGGGATCCTCCCTCCAGCAGCGACGTGTCGCCTTATTACCCAAGTGTGAAAGTCACTTCACTCTGTGTGGGCGCTTTTAAGTGGGGGTGGAGGCGTTTGAGACAGAGAAGCACAACGAGCGGGTGGCAGTACAGATCTGTCAGTTAACTCTGTCGCCACAGGGTCACGGCCGGCAGAGTCGTGCTGGGTGCCACAGGTGGGGTGCGTCCCGGCTGGCACTGATGAAAGACAAGCGAAACGGATCCGCCCCCCTTTCCCCCTCCCACTTCCTGTCCCAGAGCCACCTGAGCAAGTTTAACACCTCCAATCTCCTCCCCTCTCCGCACCTCCCGCAGCGCCTCACGTTTCATCTCCATCCGCTTGAGGGAGAGGGGATTTCATCAGGAGTTAGTGAGTGTGTGAGTGTGTGTACATACATCACATCCAGGAGCTGGAAATCTTTCTCCTAGCTTAAACTGTGGTAAAAGAGTGTGTTTCAATATGAACAAACACACACTTTATTTATTAAAAGGATAATTCATTTAAAAATCATTTACTCACACTAATGTCATTTTAAACCTGTAAGACTTGTAATACTAAAGAAAATATGTTAGTATTTAAACAACCGTGGCACTGAGAAACATCTCAAAATACCACAGAAGAATAATTTATGGGTTTGAAATGGCATGAGAGTGAGTAAACGATGGACAAAATGTAGTTTTTGGCTAAACTGTCCCTTTAAATAATGATTTTCATTCTGTGCCCAGAAAAAAACAGAGTTTTGTGTACCAGCAGCTGTTAGGAAAACTCCAAACAAAGCCACACGTTTTTGCACCTGTATCCAAAACTAATTAATCGTCTCCATTTAACGTGTGTTACGTTTTGACACTAAATCAGCATTTCTGACCCGTTTTGGTTAAAAACACAAAATTACCAAAACAAAACAAATGCAATTATATTCCGTCCACCCACCAGGATGTTGGGACACAACACAGCATGCATAATAACATGAGGGCTGTTTATCCCGTGTGCAGAAATTTGACTTGCACCGGCCCTGGTGCCACCTGCCCCATTATGGTCTATCAAACTGATGCGTACCCCCCCCTTCCCTCCAGACACCTCATCGTGGACCCCCACCCCCTCGGCGCCGGTTCCGCCCTGGCACGGACCCTCTTTGGGTACGTGGTGAAATTCAATCAGATTGTTAATTACATCTTAACACAGGTTCCTCACAGCTGGCTCCTATTCCCCTGTTTCTGATTAAGGGGATTAGAAAAATGAAATTTAGCAGCTCATTTGCATACAGCCAATGAGAGGAAGCCGCCAGCATTCGTCTCAGGGCGCTGCTGGGATGTCTCGCCCGGCCAGACGTGTGTTTGCTCTCCCCTGTAATCCTTCAAATGAGTTATAGGTAAAAAAACAACAACTGTTGGCTCAATTATTACAGTGAAATCTTCACGTTAAACAACCTTTCTTTTGTTATGAGGATTAGAGTGCATTTTATCATGGCTTAGTGTTGTGTTAGGTTATATTAAGAATGCATTGTGTGTTATTATGGGCCCGGCTGTGGACTTCCGGAGATTCTGGGATAGACTTAAAATATTTACATTTAGCAGATATTTTGCACTAATATTTTGCATTATTTTTCATGCATTTAGTTTAACTGCTGTATTACAATTAACATCTGTGAGAATACACCCGTAAGCAAACGTTGTTTGAACGTCTGTCAGGAAACGCTTTGTTAATAAACGACAGATGGCTAGACTTTATAACTCAGAAGGTGTTTGTGTGCAGACAGGGTTCAGACTTTAATAGTGTGCAAACTTTATCTCTGATGAAATATAACAAGACGTGCATCACCAGGTTACTTAGATGCAAGGATTTTTATCTGGCTTTTCATTTAAGACGGCTGATATAATCCAGTCCCTCTGTGCAAAGATTTCACCCCCCATTGATCCACCTCTGAATGAATCCTGGCTCTTCTGGAAGCAGCCAAGGGCTTTTTTTTGCATTGCAGCTTCACCGGGGTATTTGCATTATGGATGTATGTGTGTTTACTTGCCCCAGTTAGATGCTGCATGCACTAAAGGAGCCGTTTTGGATGTTAATGTGGAAACAAACCGCATCAATCATTCACATTTTGCTTTTTGAAGGAGGACCGTAATTAGTCCCAATGAAACTCAATGAATGTCTGTTTAGGGTTGAGGGGGAGCCGGGATCGCCCGCCGGGTGAACGCGGTGCGGCGCTGCCCTCTGGTGGTGCAACGAGGAACCGCAGGCGCTCGTCTGGTTATTGTGTCTGTTTGTTCAATGCTTTCATGTAAATTGTTTATACACCTATTTATTATTATTATTATTATTATTATTATTATTATTATGCATAAAAAAAGAAAACAGCAATTTTTAGTTTTCTATGACCTTGGCTTCCAACCCTGTGTATATGGTAAACCTTTATGGAAACGTACAAGCTTAAAGTGTAAACATGCATTGACACCAAAGCATTTAAAAGAATAAATCCACGTTTTAAATAATGTAATGTATAAATAATTGGTATATTGTTTGTGAGCCTGTTGCCCTTTTTATAGGTGAAGTAGATGCTGCCATCTAGTGGGGAAGAGAAGAGCTGCACCAGGCAGAAAAGTGTCACGTTTAACGTTGGGTACTAATGGAAACGTTAGGGGAATGTTCATACAACATAAGCTTGTTAGCTGGACAGACTCTGGTTGGATGATTGACCGGAAAGTTTTACAGAAAACACACATTCACAGAAAAGACCTTGGAGAGCAGAACTCGAGTCATTTTCATTTCATTTGAAAAGCTATTTGCAATTGAAAGACTCTTCTGGGACAAAATGGTTCACTGAAGTTTATTTTAAAGCCATATCTGAAGATTCAGGACGTTTAGAGATCTTTTCTCTCTCTCTCTCTCTGAGAGTATTGAATGCATTCATACAGGTCTGACAAATTTAAGTTTAATAAATTATTCTATCTTGACTAGTGTCAAATAAAGCCTCTATGTATAATGTGTTTTTTTTCCAAAACAGCTATGGCCAACTCAGATAATGGCTCTTTTAAATAACCACACAGGTATCAGGGTCCTTTGTGAAACACAAACAGTTGTAGAAAGTTTGCACATGCAACATTGACCCCTGCTGGCCATATTCATGCATGAATCATTTTCTTTATTGCCTGCATTAGTTTCTTTATTGCCTGCATTAGATATTTGTCAAGTAAATTAAATCGCAAGAGAGAGATTGAGTTGGTGGTATTCAGTCTCCTCGTGGTCTGGACCCAGACGCCGTTTTTTGGCTGTAATTATTCTCACCCGGTACAGAAAGACACTAACATCCCAGAACTGCGGCTGCTTGTGCAGTGAGTGCAATAGTAAATCTGCCTGTGTCTGCACAGTGAGATTTCTCATTGGGAAAAGCAGTTCTGTGTCTATTATAAGACAGCAGGCAGTATTTATAGTTGAACGCTTCAGTCATCAAACGTAGAACCATTCAAGACGTTCATCTTCTGTCCATAATGAATGTACATTATGCCTTACAAATGTTTCCTTACCAAAGTGACTTAAAACCGAGTGCATAGATATGTCTGCTCAATTAATATTCAGTTCGTTTTTTTAGTAAAGATAAAACACAGAGTTTTGCTCCTGAACAGCAGAGAGATTTAATGGAGAGATTTAATGCAACTTGTTTATAATTAATGTTTTCAAAGGCAAATCATTTCTTTCTCTGCAGTTCTTCTTCAGACCAGGTCATTGTTCACAAGCTTCTGACTTTACAGTTTGTGCGAGGAGAGAAAGATGACTGTCTCTCTCTTCTTCAGTCAGAAGAAAGACTGTGTGTTGGGCGATTTATGAACCGGGCTGTGCAGCTAACAAGCCTAATGACTATCAGAACAGCTCTTGAGCAATGGCTGCTGTTTGCTGGTCTCTGCATGTATTAACCTTCAGCCCACATCAGCTGTTAATTGATTGAGGCTCTCTGTGTGTCTGTCCTCAGCTCTGATGTGAGGCAGGTTTCATTGATTGGGGAACAGAGCCGGTATAGTTTAGGGTCTCCAGGGCGTATCGCTTGTGATGGTGAGGGGGTCTGAACTGAGCAAAATGATCTTCTGCCTTTCTGCATTTTAGGTTACAAGTTTAGGTTGTGAGAACGTTTCAATAGCATTTTCATTTTCAGACGTAACAGAAATGTGTAAAATGTTACTGTAAATGTTCTAGAAATGTTTTTCGGATGTTGTATTAATGTTATTGCTTGGATATTTGTATAACATTATTGAAAAAAAAATTCTGTGAGGTTTTAAAAGAATCCACTAGCTATTTATGTATAAAGTTTTCAGAATATGATATATAACATTAAAACGTTCTACTAACATTACAGCAAGAATGTTATTTGGATAACTTTGAGAGAACTATTCGAGAACATTAGCCAATGTTCTGGGAACGTTTTTGCTTCATGTCTGGTTTTGACTGTAAATCATTACTGTAAGTATTGTTGGCTCTTGAAAATAAATTGCTATGATTTATTTGACTTACACTGGATACAAGTTTTGGCACAATGACTAAATTTATATCTGTAATATCAATAACAGCATTTGATTTACAATGTAGTCACTTTCAAAACTTTATGAAGTTGTTTTACAGAAACAGAGACCAAAGAGAAAAAACTGGCATATGAGATAGACAGACAGACAGGAAAGATATATGTATATAGTGTATATACAGCAATACAGGAGACATACTATATAATGATGCAGTAGTTTTTTGCTGTTGCTAGGTCTTGTACACAGGATTATGTGATGCACATTGGACACTTTTTAAAGCATTTCTTCTCATTTTAACTGCCTTGTAGGCAGTTTTCTTCTCAAGTTGCTCTGTTACTTGCAAATGGCAATATAATGGAAATGTGAATCTATGGTAACAATTAGACCGCAGGGTCTTTGCCTTCCTCATAAAAGTAATTACATGGTAGGAGTAATCATTAAACTTTCATCGAGCCGAGCTTCATCAGACGCTAATGTGAGCTCATATTTTCAATCTATCAATAAATGAAGAAAAGGGCTCAAAACATCATCTGAAGGGCGTTTTAAGGTGTGATGTCTCTTTCCATGAGTTGATCAAAAGAAAATTCACATCAGTTGATTTTATTCATACATCATGAATCATCCATGTTGTCTGCAGACTGAAAAGTGTAACGTGGTGTATGGCTCCAGTTTAGGTTTTCTGCAAACCAATTTGTAATATTCTAAGAACGTTCTCTTTAGGTGGATTGTTATTATATACTTCTTTGTGTCTGACTGAAGTCTAGAATTGTCATTTTTATTTAAAGCTTACCAGCCCATGTAGAGCTGTTTTGGTGTGACAAAACGTGATTACCCATAATTCCCTGGGGCAGCTCAAAAATGCTAAAATGCCTTGATAAACGTGCATTAGACACATCCGTTGGTCTTCGTTCTTTGTATCACTGAAGTACGTCCCGGTGAAGGAAGAAAGAAAGAAAGAAATATGAAATTTTCCTCCTTATCTTTTTCATGCGGTCCAGAAATGCATATCACATAATTACGTCTTCCCAACTGATAAGTAAAAACTTCCCAGGAGGAGCTGAGAGCAGGATTACTGTATAAATTTTTCCTACAGCACAGAAACTAAATCCCAGCAGAATAGCAGCAGCGTAATGGGATGTTTGTCATTTGTTTCTGGACTGACTTATGTTTTCTATTCTCTCTCTCTGTCATACACACGCGCACTCTCTCGCCCTCACTCTCCGACGCTCCGAGGCTGCAGGGCGGCACAATCCAGTCTTGATTTATCTCCTGTTTTCATATCAACAGAAGCTTCTCCCGGGTGCCTCTGATGAGGAGGGGAGGGGGGCGAGGCGGGGGGCTGTAACATGGACCGCCACTGCTCTCTGGAGGAGTAGCGGTGTGCAGATATCTCACTGACACCTGGCCATGCTGTACAGCCGCCTGCTATTGCACTAAACAACTCTGTGGTTCTGTCTTCTCTCCCAAATTGGATTTCAACTGGAAGTGGAGTGTCAGAGCTGTCGGCTGGCGTGGTAGTAAATATTCTGGATGAAAAGATCAATATTCCTCAGCTGAACCTGGGATTTCTCGTCTCATCTTCTGGCGTTAAAGTATCTGCTGTTTGTGAGAGCTGGGAGAGAAGCGCTTGTGTGTGTGTGTGTGTGTGTGTGTGTCTGGAGATACAGCCTCACACAGCTGTGTGTGTGATGTGAGTCGGCCGTGGGAAGCGGTGGAGAGAGTGTGTGTGTGTGTCTTCACTGTGGATCTTTCACTCTGGAGAGGCACTGAGTGGGCATGAGTGCCGGGCTGGCGTTACCCATCGCTGTCCTACTGCTGGGGGTCTGGACCACCGTCGGGCTGTGCTGGGATGGGGAGAAACCAGTACGAAACAAGGGTGGGTGGAGATGGAAGGGGGACAGGTCTCGTAAGTAAACCCCCCGCTCTAAATGACTGTTTTGGTACTTTTTTTAAAAAAAAAACAAAACTTTTTTTTTACATTTTACCTCACGGTTTCATGTTTACAGCCTCTCATGCAAAAATCTGTTTGGTTTAATATTGTAAACCGAACACAGTGCAGTTTGCAGTTTTAACATTTGTTGAATATCTTCACTGGTAATATTGATTGACATTATGGGTTATATTAAACCAATGGTTAGTGTAGAAACCTAATTACCCTGGGGGTAACTGAGCACTGCCCCTTTACCCCAGGTAAATTAACAGTATTGCAGCATACAGTATAATAAAATAAATGGCTACAATGTTTAATTTAACAACATAACAATGTCTTTGCCCATCAATATAGTTCATTTTCCTAACTATGGGCTGTTTGTGGTGCTAGATAACATTAAAACTGTGTCAAAACGTGTCATTTTACTTCAAACGCGGCTCAGCCAATCAGAAATCAGCTATTACAACTCAATGAATGATGTCAGATATACTGTAAATAAGACATAATGTACAGTCAGTTGTTCATTACTGTAAAATAAACCCCAGCAGGGTGATAAGGTTTTTGTTTCTTCCAGAAAGGTTTTTCTGACAGACTCACTGTACATTATCTCGCTACTTAACAAATAAATACACAAATGGACATTAAATATTGATTCGAGTTGAAATTATTGTGTGAGAGAGACATTGCAGAGGAATATGAGGCCATTGTACAAAACTATTTCAGCACACAGAATATCACACAGTATCACACAGACCATTTACCATTTATTTTATATTGACAGTACAGCTGTTTGTAAACTAGGGGACACATTTTGCCCTGTGAGAAATACACAGACTTGGTTTGAATTGTATACAAAAGTTGCTATGATATAGTCCACCATTACTTTGTATATCTTATATTAGCAGCTAATGTTCTCTAAAAGGTTGTGTCCAATTTGTCAGAAATGTTCTTGCAGAAGCGCTAATAAAATGTTTTTCTAACATTGTACATCATGTAGCAAAAACGTTATTCTTAGGTACGTTTATGAACATTTTTGTTACTTAAAGAAAACATTAGGGAAACATTCTTACAGCTAAAACTGTGAGCGGGGCACTGACACGCAGTAACCCCAAAACGTGTTTTAACACCTAATCTACACATCTGTCAAAAGGTCATTGCATTACTCAGTAAATTATCAAACATTTACAGATCTGAAGTGAGCGAATACTCGTGAGGTCCCTGTATTCAACATGTGAGAGTGCTTTTATTTAAATTCTGCCTGTTTCACGAGTGTCTGTACTGCACCAAATGGAGCCGTCTGGTGTCTACAGCGCACAGTTCATAATAGTACTGTCTACGGCTCCTCCTGTCCTACTTATAAACACCCATTTGAGCGGCCGGCGATGAGTAGTGTGTGAGCAGCCAGGGCCGGGTAAAAGCACACACACTTGAGACCTCCATTAGAGATGTTTAGATGCAAGTGCAGCGAGATAGAAAGCTTGAAGTTATCATCACAACACCATCAAGTCCCTAGATTGTCGACAACAGACACTCAACGGTGGATTTGACACGCAGCCAAAAAGTGCCGTCCGACTCGTGATTGGATAAAGCTTTCTGATTTAAAAAAAAATGTTATGAGAGACTAAGTGGAAATCTCATGTATGTTTCATTGAAGTATTAATGTGTCTCTTGAAATGGCTTAGGAGACATAAATAGGAGAAAATGAGCTCTTTGTTGACTCTAACAGTCAGATTGTAGAGATACGGTTGAGATGTTTTGATTTCTGAGGCATTTGATGAGAAATGTTTGAAAAATGTGTCTTCAATAACAGTACTTAAACTTTCCTCTTACGTTACTTTAAGAGCACTTTTGATTTCTTATGAACTTGTAGTGAATGTTAACCAACGTTCTGAGGTGGTTCTGTGTTAGCCAGGCTGTTTTTTACATTTATTGGACGTT
>JBAJNP010010691.1:0-16026 GCA_036877545.1 Yasuhikotakia modesta
CCCGTGTCAAGTCCAGCTACAGCTGTCCCTCCTGACTCCAGTCCAGCTACAGCTGTCCCTCCTGACTCCAGTCCAGCTACAGCTGTCCCTCCTGACTCCAGTCCAGCAGCTGCTCTCCCCGTGTCAAGTCCAGCAGCTGCTCTCCCTGACTCCAGTCTAGCCACAGTCTCCGCTCCACTGCCTGGTCTAGCCACCACATCTCCAGACAGCATTACAGAGACCCTTGTGTTGGGAGTAGCTCTGGGGGTCATTTGGTCCATCTACACCACCGCAGAACCTCTGAAGGCAGCATCCCCTGAGGTGTTGGCACCGGCCATGGATCCTCATCCGGAGGGGATACCTGAACCTGCTACCAGCATGTTGGCGGCGCCCTGTGACTTCTCTGCTCCCGAAACTCTCACTCAGTCGGCCTGTTTCCCTGAAACGCCCAGGCGGGCGTCCTGTTCTCCTGAAACGCCCAGGCGGGCGTCCTGTTCTCCTGACCCGCCCTGGCGCCCTCATGCCTCGCTTCAATAAAACCCGGAAAAACCTGCATTTGGGTCCGCCTTCCGTTCCGCTGCAAACACAGGTTGTAACACATGAGCTTGGCCGTGAATGTGAAGAACTGTATTAAGAGAGGTGCCCGCTCAGATACGGAGGAGCTATGACTGTTGTATCACACTTAACTTGAGTAAATTGTCTTGGTTGTGATCACTCAAATCTCTTATGCGACTGTTAGGCTACATTAATTAGGTAAAGCAGAACCATGGCCACTTCGTATTAGCACTGGTGAAATGGCTCTCACTGTCAGTCTGTCTTTCTGTAGTCAGCTCCAAATGTCTGCAGGACCTGATTGTTGGGAGATCTAAGACAAATCAGTGGGAATTTGATTGACTTTAACATACTTGTATACCTCTAACCTATAAAAAACCTTTTATATTTTTGCTCTTCTATTTTTGCTCTCAGCAGTGTGACATTATAGCTGCAATTTGTAACATTATGTTTCTACCGCCATGTCTGTTTGTAATGTGTTCCTGTAGCTCAATTGGTACAGCATTGCGTTAGCAGCACAAAGGTTGTGGGTTCGATCCTAGGGAATACAAGTGCTGATAAAATGTTTACCTTGAATTTGCTGTAAGTAGCTTTGGATAATTGTTTGCCAAATGAATAAATGTAAATGTAACGTTTCTCAGTGCTTGGCATATTGTCAAAATCAGACCCAGTGGTTTTAAATCTATATATTGTAAATTATTATCACATTCTTATTATCAGCTCTCCATTTACATCCAAGAAAGTTACAAATTACAGCTTTAACATGCCAGAGGAGAACTGGCCCTCCCAGTTGAGCATGGTTTCTCCCAAGGTTTCTCCATCTATACATCATTGGAGTTTTGGTTCCCTGCCACTGTTACCCTGTTGGCTTGCTTACTGGGAGACTGCTGACATTTAACTTGTTTAAAATGTCTTGGTGTAAATTGCCATTATTGATCCTAGCAAAATGGTATAATCACAGTCCTAAAACCAATACTGTTTTATTTATGCCTCCAATACTCTTCCATTCTCTTACATTACAGACTTAATAAAGTCTAGGCTGTCTATTTATTTATGGCATGTATTTAAATTATGCACATTATGCCTATAAACTAATGTTACACATCCTACACCATAGTACACACATTACTGGTAGGCAATTTTCAGAGAGGCTAGTGGCAACCTAACTTTAAAACTTACACAGACATATTTTATATACTTTTTCTTATTGATTGCTGTCAGGATGTAAAGAGGCTTTTAATTAACATAAAAAATGTTCCTGGAGAAAATCGTCTATGCTTCCGATAGGTACTTGAACATTTTCGACCTAACTTTACACTTTATATTCTTGTAACAAAATAGTTTAACCATTTGGCAATTGGATTTTTACTGTACATGTTAAAAGTTCTCATCACAGTAACATTTACTACACACACGCACAATTTCAATCATCTATTTTAAAGTAACATAGCACATTACACTTAATTCTAATCCAAGAATGAATCGACTACCTGTAATAAAAAGGTTATGCGGCAGGTTAAATGACACATAATCAGAAGTTCAAAGTCAGTGGATAGAAAACATAAAAAGGCCTATCTCTTCCTTTCTTCTTTCTCTGCCTCTTTGTCTAATAGATTTATACAGGTCTCAATGTTCTGGCTAGATCAACAGCTTACTAAAATATCTCTTCACTACAGCTGCTGTACTGCTGGCTTGCTAATTCAGGCCAGTGTACTTCCATTAAAACAGTCCCCTGTGTCTTCATTTAGAACACTGCGAACTGGAAGCACAGCAAAAACTGGAAAGATGGGACAGATTTTTATCATTCTGCACATTCCAGAAATGACTTCAGTGCAAATATTTGACCTTGCTTAGTGACAATCAATTTATGTGAAAGAGTATTTCCAGATCCAAAGTATTTCATTTACTCAGTCATGCTATGATATCTGTTTTCACAGGATTTGCTTACACATGTTCATTATCCTGAATCTTTTTAATTTTTTTAATTTTTTAAGATTCCTGTTCATGTAATATTGTGGAATAAATGTAAATACACAAATATGTAGGATGAACTCAGTCATGACCATCAATTAATTAATCAATTAATGATTGTTTAAAATTTGTCCAGAGTATTGAAAGTTTTCATATTGTATCCAAAGCATTACAAATCAGGCTTTTAAAAAATGACGCTAAATATTCGAAAGAAGATATGAACAAAGAACAGCTTGAAATCTGCTAAATTCTGGAAAACTTTAAGAAGATTGTAATAGTGCTTCACAGATAGTTGTCAAAAAATCTATTTATAGATTAGAGGTATTCTATAAGTATAGGTATTCTATAGGTATAGAGGTATTTATACTATGTTAAGATCAAGGCATACACACATATAAGAACAGCCTAATTGTCAGTTTAGACTAGGAATTAGGAAAACAAAGAATTGACAAGCAGTAATAGTCCAAAAAGTAAAAAAGTACTTCATTCAAATAAATTAATCATATAAAAAAGAAAAAATAAAATAAAATTTAGCAATGCTCAATGCTAGGATGCTAGGATCAGTCACAACTTTGCATTAAATGCACATATTTAAAAGTAACATCCTGGGTCACAACTTCAAAGAAGACAAGCGAAAGTTTGCATTTGCTCTTCAAGCTCATTGCTGTATAGGAGAATCATTTAGTTATTTATAAGATCTTGTGCAGTTTTTCTTTCATATAGAAAACATTACGGTAGGGTTTTACTTTGGGACTTAAAGTTGTCATACTGTAGCAGAAAAGCTGCTGATGGGCATGGGATCAAGTGAGTAGCTTGTTTTAGACAAGCCATTTGATGCCACATCAATACATCATTGATATTATTTTATCTGAAAACCTCACAATCTGTGTATTTACAGGCATATTAGAAGCTGCAAAAGCGTGCACTAAGCGTGCAAAGGGCCAACTTTTTATGAACCCTAGAAGAAAACATGATCTACTGGGTTTTATAAAAGAAACTACAGGATCACGGGGTGTTTGTAAATGTGCGAGCGGTGAATAGATGACGCGCTGCGCAAACGCGTTGACTCAAAATCTCTACAATCAAGGTCGCGCCGCATGCCTTCAACTCTGCAGCGCTTTTACGCTTTAAGTGTCAAACCCGCGACTAGAGGCCGCAACATCAACTCAAAAGCTGAGTACCCTGCTGACACGGAAAAAACAATTCGTCTTACGCAGTGACTGACAACGCTTGGATCTATTCTGACACCCGTCTTGTTAAAGTGCATATAAAGTGTTTTTCAGGGGAAAACAAGACGCCTCGCAAGTGCGTTCAGATGGCAGAACAGCGTACAACTTTTCCCCAGCGCAATACTATGAATCGAAGCAATAACCGATGACAACGAAGGGATAAAATGTTAGTTGGCACATTAGATGGTACGTACGAGACTGGCACGGTGTTGACATGCCCGATGCCCGTGTGTATATGCTCTAATGTCCATGCAAGCTCTCAACCCACTGTACCCATCGGCTCTCAGCTACGGTTAAACACACATCCAACAAGGGAAGAGGTTATATAAGCTTTAAACCTACCTTCCCAGAGTATGAAAATATAACAACGGACAAGTTTGTCATAGTACTTAATTACAGTCCTTTTCCCCACTCCATTCGTTACATTGTCGCCATTTTGCCTAAATTCTGCAGATTGAACTAAAACTCCAGAAGGGATGTTTGCTGTTTGCGCTTAGAAATCACACCATGGACTCAGATCAATTGAAATGGCTAAATAGCCTGAAAGATAGATTGAAAATGTGTTGCTGGGTTATTTTTCACATAGCAATTGAGTATATTAGCTTTTTTTCAACGAGTGCAGATGTTGAGACATAACATAAATCCCCCGTTCGGGATATGGATTATTCCAAAGACACAGGGTGAATTCTTAGGTGAAGTTACTGCTGGTGTTAAGATGGGGAAGATGGTGGAAAAGGTGGACATGGACACCTAGTAATATGGTTCATATTATTATTCTATGTAATGTTTATATTTTTGTCAAACAGTGATTATGGGGATTCATTTCTGAACTTTGTAAAGTTTTATGTATTGCAATTTCAAGCTGTTCCGTAATTGTCACAGGGTATTTGAGGAATCAGTGAAATTGCAAGTTTGTGCATATAGTGGCTTGCTGCTATGCCGACTTGTAATGCTCTATTGTTCCATCACAAATAGACAAATAGCAATTAATTTTTGATTATTAGTTTATTTTGTGTTTTTCCTCACAAATTAAGTTTCCCATAAAAGTTCTGCTTGAAAGTTTTGATGGTGGGTCAGCTAACACAACATTAATGTCACTTCAACTCTGTTCACTCTTTCATTTAGTTTATCTTGTTTGAAAACTAAAGGAACCAAATTAAAGATTTATTGGAAAGTGACAATGCATTGCATTGATTGAGTCTGTAAAATATGAGCTTTTTTGGGGGGGGGGGTGATGTTTATTTTGGTGTTTTTATTTATTACAAGAACTCATCATATAAAGTCATTCAGTCCAAATACAAATAAAATATGTGTAAACCTCACTCTGCTTGGGTGAAAAGCATGTTGTTTTTACAGAAAAGCACAGTGAGTCAATGTGAAGAACTCATTGTATATACATGACGAAATATCATAATTAAGATTAGTCCTGTGTTTCAGTGCATGAAATAAATTCTCTTAATGGCCTGTCAAGCATACGCTCAAATGTTTGATTTTGGTCTGCTGGAACAAGAGCATGGAGTCTCTGATCATTTATTATGCTGTTTGTGCCCCACGTTAGTAGTTTTCATTCCCTACCTTGGGGTACAATGGACCATTTTTATTCAATTTTCACTGGCTCCCATTTTTTCTTGATCCTGTACGCTGCCGACTAAGCTTGAGCCTGGAGAAATGTTGTCAGAACATCACAGGAAACTACATTATTATACTGCTGCCTGTTAACAGACAGAAAACACGACTGTGCTCCTATTTAAATCTGGGAGTAGAAGATTGAATACAAAGGACTGGAGAGTTCATATTTCACCAGAGGTGGTTTGCCTTTAAAGCAGGTTAGAAATGTTGGCATACCACGTTTCTTACATCCTGTTTGACAGACAGCTTTGAGACTCTCAAACCTAAACGCAGTCATGAAAGACATTGTTTTACTTGCTTTGCCCATCATTCCAAGGTCACTCAGATTATTAACATTCTTCTCACCCATAATCTGGAGATTTTATGTATCTGGTGGTGTATAACAGAACATCCTACGGATTTTAAATAATGAGCTGTGGGGTAACATTGGTTAATAATGTGTTTGTGGTGCTTAAAGAACTGCTATGAGTTTAAAAGAAATTTCTAGAATATTTACAGTATTGTACATTATTTAGCATGGGCTGTATCAGTCAGTGATGTTTACTGATAATCCTGGTTGAGGGAGGCTTCTCTGTGTAGAAGTTGACAAAGCCACAAGGTGGCAGAACATCCTAATGTGTGAACATGAGGACCTTAAAGAACATGAATTAAAATTCTTTAAAATAATTCTAATGAATTGTTCATTTATAGCCTGGTCTTATGCAACAAATAACTAGATTTTTAAAAACTTTTTGTAATATTAAAGTATAAGCAATAATTAAATGTTTATTATTGGAGTTTGTTTTTGTTTATTATTAAGGTGTATGATTGTCTGCATTTTTATTTAGGTTTTTTTATTTTATTCTTCTTGTTTTCTCTTGTTCTCTCATTTTACCACTCTTTATAGTCTGTCTTTCTAGCTTGAAGATGTAGTTTTAAAAACCTTCCTTGTCAGGGGCGTATTCTCCCGCTGTAAAATAGGCATTACATGCAGGTGAACTTAATAGTACTCAACAGTATCTTACAATCTTTGTGTTGGTCTTTACAAAGGCAAAGTTATTTCTGAGTGCATGGCTCAGGCTTTAGTGCTTATGCTGTTGCTGAATGGAGATCTTGGGCAAGAAGCAGAGACTAATTGGTTCTGCACACTAATTTTATGTCAATTTAAAATACTACTAAATATTTTGATTCTACTTTTATGTCCTAACAAACTGTTGATACTGGAGATCTGCACCCTGTTTATCACCATTATTTGACAGTTAGAGGTAGAATTGTTGAGCGGCAACACTATTTTATAAGGAAAAATAAAGAAAGTGTCTATCACATGCCTGTGCGAATGTGTGTTATTTTTTTTAAGATTTCCCAAAAAGCACATGTACTGACAAAATGTCAACTATGTTGTATGTACTACAAGTCTCTGGATTAAAACATCTGTCCAATGCATATGTAAATTTGATTAGAATAACTACACAATATTAGGAATTTAACTACAATGCACAGTTTATATGTCTAAATATCTAAAGCACACAGAATTCTTGATTGAATGTTGTCATTTTTCAGAAAAAATTAAGTGTATATTTTAGCTTATTGTTTACCCCAAACTGTCCTCTGTCATCAAACAATGTAATGTTTAGCCAAACAACAACCCGTACAACCAGCTGCACACACACACACACACACACACACACTTTTTCTCTTTCTTATAATAGTCAGGCTGCTACACTGTCAAAAGCCAACCGACAAAACAACGTATGCTGGGTACTAAAGTATCGTTGCTATTATGCTATTATGACCACAGGAGGTCGCTCAGTTTAATAAAATCAGTTTAACTGAGTATGACAGACAAATCCTGACCGACACTTTATTAACATTAAACCACACTTCTATAATATAAGCTGATCTCACTAAACTTAAAGCTGAATGGGTCAAATAATGTTCTACCTATATTTTACTAGGAAGCATAAGCATTCTTACAGCATTCAAATGGTTGCAATTATTTCCTACAACAATATAAACGTTAGTAATTTCATAATCATATTTTCATGTACTTTTATATAAACACTCTGATTTCTTTCTACAGTGGTTCTGTAAAACAATGCTGATTATGACACATACATATGACTCATACCCATACAGTAAATATTTTAAAGCGTGTGACTACATAATTACAAATTTGAACGTGATTTGAATCTGTTGCAAGCACTGGGGCTTGTTGCCATTGTCTGACAATATAACCATGCCTGGTCTCAACACTTCACCTTCTTTGGTGAATAGAGTTTACTGTTATATTAGCTGGCTTGAATGTTACCCTTGAGAGAACAACAAATGTGCTCATACTGTGATCTTTACACGTGTACACACATAGACATGTGGTCTGGACATTGTCCAGCTGTGGGTGTATAAACAGGAAATCACCAGAAAGGGGGAACTTGACACCATAAAACACAATCAGTGATCAAACTCTCCCCGTTCTCCACAATCACTTCCTTCTAGGGAAAATAGACAGTGAATGAGCAGAACATGCATTTTCTTTAGTTAATAAGGCCATGAGGTCTTTTATTGTAACGTCTGTGTACTGATAAAGTGCAGGTCTGTAATATATATTCTATCAAAGTGAGAAACTATGAGTGAGAAACTAAATTTCCAACTATGCCACTTAGAACCAATGCCACCTAATGCATGAATAGCCTACATAGGTATACTCAAAGTATGGACAGCCGGAAATACTGTAGTCCTTACAGCTTACATGAGAAAATATTAACATGTTAAAATGATAAAATATGTGCAGTACATTCAAGCCAACTTTTTTATTAAAAACAACTTTATTTCAGGTATTAGGTACATCACTTTAGCAATTCTGTTTATTGTACATATGGCTTTCCTGTATTGAATTTTGGTGACTGTGATTTCACCAAGGATTAAGGGTAAAGTTAGATTTAGGTTTATGACTGGGTTAAAGGCTTAGGATCTGTTACGGTTATGAGTAGATTGTTTTTGTTGTTGTTTTATGAAGAAATGTAATTGGACCAACATGTTTAGCATTTACTCAATCAATCGTTGTGGTTGTGGAGTTAACATGCTCTCTAGTGGTCAATTAGGTAGGTGTTTGCGAGATA
Source organism: Yasuhikotakia modesta (assembly GCA_036877545.1). Taxonomy (NCBI): domain Eukaryota; kingdom Metazoa; phylum Chordata; class Actinopteri; order Cypriniformes; family Botiidae; genus Yasuhikotakia; species Yasuhikotakia modesta. The sequence goes on from JBAJNP010010691.1 coordinate 8,456, forward strand.
AACTCACAAATTTAAAACACAGAACAAAATTAATTACTTTCTTTAATAAAATATAATATACTTTCTCAGGTTTAGTGATACATGCAGAGAGCAGACAGGACTCTTGAGTGCAGGATGAGGTGTCTTTGCTCTGCGTCATGCCAAGTACTATAACCTGACTAATCACAACGTGGCTGGTGAGTGGAGCCTCATGGGAGCCCCTCACTGCACAAAATGTTCCGTCATCCTCTGTCTGTCTGCATCTGTCTACTGGCAGAAGAAAATAAGTCCTGCAACAAAGAGAGTTTTTGAACAGTTCTCCTTCCTCCTCCTTTCTAAAGCCTGCTCTGCCTCTCTCTCTCTCTCTCTCTCTCTGTTTATTTCATCTTCACTCCTCTTTTCTGTTTAAACAGACAGTTTTCTGGTTGCTGTCCTAGGACACGTGTCTTTTTGAGAGCAGCAGGTGGGAATGAGAAAGGTACAAACAGTATAACAGCAAGTAATAAATATAGCTGCAAGCAGTGATGATGGGCCCAAAGCACAATGCCACCTGGTACTTCTCATACAATGATGCACGGTTGTCACGTGTATTTAATTCTGAAAATAATTCCGTACTATATCAAACTCTGTTCGGAGAAATAAGTCCATTTTATTTGAAGTGAGTGAAGTGTTTGTCAGTTACAGTTGCCCATAACCGAAATGTGACCTCTGCATTTAACCCATCCATGTCAGGAGTGAACACACACTGCAAGTCGTGAACACACACACACACCCGGAGCAGTGGGCAGCTATCCCAGCAGCACCCGGGGAGCAATCGGGGGTTAGGTGCCTTGCTCAAGGGCACTTCAGTTGCTATCTGCCGGTGCTGGAATCGAACCAGCAACCTACTGATTACAAGCCCGACTCCTTAACCAGTAGAACCACACTTCTTGTTGCCAATAGGTGATCAGTCCACATCACCAAACGTATTTCCTAAGGTCAATGTAAATTATTTATTCATTTTCTTTGGGTTTATTTATTCAGTGCTTCTTCGGGTCACTTGTTATGTTCAAAATGTCTTGAAACCTGGCACATACCTCAGAGTCATTGATCATTAGGGCTGAGCAAAGGCTGGCACATAGGTAGGGCAGGCCCCTGGTATGTGGCACAAGAATGTGGTGTATATATCATACATATAATTTATTATGCATGCACTTGTAAGAAACATGTATGTGTATCGGCCTTGACAGGAAACAGGAAGCCTTTAATATCTATAGCATGCAATAAGCAATTGACATCAAACTTAAACAAATAAAAAACAAATTAAAGTGTATTTGAAACACTTAACATGCTTGAATTGGCATGAAGCATGAAGGTGATGTTGTCATGAGTGATACTTTCTTTTAAAAAAAATCAATTGAAAGAAAAGGCCAAACCAAAAAGAGAGAGCTAAATGGGCCACAGATATACAACCTGACAAACATGATTATGATACTAAATGTAGCACAGCTGAAGACTCTGACAGTGATATAGCTGAAGACAAAAAAACATGAAAAATGTTTGGGTTGTTGATTGATTTTCTGAGGACAGGATATTCCCACTCATAGTTATGTTTTTTCATGTTTATATGTACTGCATATTTTGTAAAACTGCATATTTTGTTTATAATGCCATCTGTACATTATGCTACTACAACATATCTGTCATATCTGTAAATAAACTGTAAATAACATAACCTATATCCTGCACCTGAACCGCATTTTGTTGATCTGTACTTGTACATGTGTACAAGTACATGACAATAAAGTTGATTCAGATCTGATCTAATTTAGGCTATAGAGCTTAAAAAAGGTGATGGGAAAAAGTTCACAGCTTATTTCAAAACTGAGGCTTTAACTACAAACTGATGAAGGTTTTAAAATGACAAACCTTCCTGTCCATTATGTCTAGTGATCTCTATCTGTGTTTCTGTATATCAAATTTTTCATAAGTGCGGTAAAATTGAACACTCCTAATTAAAATGGAGACTGAGATAAGGGAAAAGTGCTTTGTTGTTTGAATTAATTAAACACAAAAACATGTAGCATTTGTTTAAGAGAGACATAGTGACTCTTCTAATAAATGAAGGAATATGATATGAGGATAGGAGGATATAAAAGTTGATACTGAATGAAACTCATAGTCCTTGTGATGTTTGGAGAAACTTGGGCAGTGTTGGTCAGGAAAGTGCCCAGTGTTGATGGGCTTTCAGTTAAATTCTATAAACAATTTGGGCAGTGTTGAATGAAGGACTGTTAGCTGCTCTTAATGAGAGCTTGGCATTTGCCTTTGAGTTGCATGAAAGCTGTAATCAGCCTGCTGCCAAAGAGAAAAGATATGCAGGAAATTAAGAACTGATGACCTGTGAGCATATTATGCTCTGACCTCAAAATTTTCTCTGGCTATTAGGTTGAGGAAAGTGATGAAGCATAACATTAATGTTGACCAGACCTATTGTGTGCCTGACAGTTCAATAACAGGTATAATTTTTTAGGTTTGCATTGGGGGTTTTTGAATTTTCAGGAATTGGCATAGGTCTTATTTCTAATTTACCAAGAAAACGCTTTCAATAGACTTAAGCACAAGTACGGTATCTCTGGTCAACTCTTGATGCTTTTGGGCTCAGAATTTTATTTCTATGATTAAAGTGTTTTACCAATGTTGTTTACCAGGACATTGCCAGTGTATAAATGGTAATGCTTCTTTTAATGTGTGCAGAGGCATTAAACAAGACTGTGCGTCGTTCTGTATGTTAAATTCTTTGACAATTAAACTAATTTTGGAACAAATTAGGGTCTAAAATTGAGGGTTATCAGGCTATGCAGATGATGTTATGATTATGGTTAATGGTCAACAATTATTGGTGATTAAGAACTTAGAATCTGTTGTAAGACATTTTTGAGTCATATTAGCAGCTACGGCAAAGTGAAAAATATGCAACATCAAAAAAGAAAAATTAGGATTGCTTAATGGAAAGAATATAGGGCAGACTGGCCAAATTTCAAAGCAAAATTTATTTATCCTTGAATTATTTGGCTCATGCCGATTCATCCCATGATGTCTTTTGCATGATATGTCATATATTATCTAAAGTTACTGACATGGGTTATCAAAAGTATTTTCAATATACAGAAAGCACACCAAAATTGAAATAAATCTATATTTTTCCAAAATGTTTATGTAGTGACAGGAAACTTTTTAATAAACACATCTCTCTCTCTCTCTCTCTCTCTCTCTCTCTCTCTAATTCCCAGCAGGACAAACAGATTTATTGGTTGTAAGTGTATTAAGTCTTCATACCATAACAATGAGCTGCTGTCTGAACATTTGCTGAAAAGTTTAGAACAGACAATTTAGACAGGGCTGAACTGAGAATGAAGTTATCCCTGTCTATCAATAAGAGAATTAATAAGAGATTTAAAGACGAGCAGTAAATGTGATATATATAAAATGTGATATGTTGTATATGTCATATATGCAATAGTTCATACATTATTCATACAGCGCTTGATATATTTATATGCTCATTGTAAGTATTTGCTATCAGTGAGTATTTAGTAAGTATTTAATGAATAAACCATAAAAACCTGTAGAAAACTGTGGTGGAGAGAAATCCACTGGTACCTGCAAATCTCATTAACTTTCAGTCCAAATGAATGTTCCAATGTCAACAATGTCATCTTCCTTGATTACATATTGACACTTAGTCATGATGTCACTTTAGCACTTTTTAACCACATGCTCTGAATGTAAAATGTTTCCTCTCAGGATATACATTAATGGAAGAGACATGAAATGTAAAATACTAAAAAAAAACATAGGTTTTTAAGTAATAAGCATAAGACATATCCGCAGCATAATGTTTTTGTTGTTTAAATGTGTTGTTTAGGTCTCAGACTGTTAGTATAAACACAGGCAATTGGAAAAAGAGGCACAAGGTTTTGGGTTTTAGCCGAGTACAACAGGGCTTTCTTGTAGCATTTGCTGTGATATAACAGAAAAACTCACACTTTTACACACATTGTCCCAAATCACTGCCAGTGTACCATATCCTCCCTACTAAACAATGATGTCAAAGTCTGAGCTTTACATAAGATCTAATAACACAGTTTTGTATTTGTTTTGTCTTGTCTGGTCATTTGTTAAATGTCACAAACAAAATGATTACAAACAAAAATGAAAAACAGAAAGACACTGCACTCCAAAAATCGAACTCTATACTTAATAAAACCTTAATAAAACTTAATAAATCAAATCACAATAGAGAGAATTCTCTCACCAAAATTATTTTTCTAAAAATGTTAGAAATCTACCTAGTATTGTCCATGAGGCAGATACACTGTCATTTTAAATCTAAATTAAAGACCCACCCCTTTAATCTAGACTACACGTGGTCCCATGGTTTTACTACTCTAAACCCCCAAAGGGCTTGTTCACTGCATTAATTAGATATACAAAAAATGGGAACACTTCTCATAAGAACAGATTTTCTGGTCCCACACTAAGTTCTGTGTTTCATTTCCCCAAGTTCGTGTAGTCAGCTGGATCCAGACTTTATTCAGACCAGATAGTTGGCAGACGGGATGGGACAACCCTAAGGTAGATCACTAGGAATAAAATTGAGCCAAGTTATATTTTTTACTCTATATTTTTGCTCATTGCCTTGTCACAGCCATGCACTGCAATCATATACATATATATAAAATAATATTATATATATATATATAATTTTGCAGTTTATAATTGCAATTATAGCTGCAATCAGTAACATTATGCTTCTGTATGTTTGACGTATTGTCTTGCCTGATAACTATTGTGTTAACTGACCACATGTAGCATAGTCTCAGAACTACAAACAAATCAGAACAAATTCATTAACCTCTCATGGATTTGCTGAGAGAGGTATGAGCCTTCTCACATAGTGACGTCCTAATTCAAGTCCATTTATTCAAATGATCTAAGGTGTTTTAGATTCCATTTGTTCAGTCAACTTTATTCATAAACCAAAACCATCCATAATTCATTTTATTAATATGCATCTTGCACTTGTATTATGTGTTGACCATGTTTGATAATATTTCCTTTTTTGTTCTGTTGTTTTAACATGTCTCAGTATTATGTGTAAAGCTGATCAAATTAAATTAAATTGAAAATTAAATTGAATTTAAATTTTGTGATGTCATAGCTCTGCATCAGAGCGTCATAGATACAATGTTTCAGCTTAAACCATTAGCGTTATAAGTATTACATACAGATTTAGTTTTTTAAAAGTTTTTTTGGAGTGAACAATGTTATTTTGTACTGCTGCTATAGGATAAGCTTCTTCAACAGTATTTCAGCATGATAGACACAAATTGTCTACCAATGGTAACATAAACAACAGCATCGCTTTAAATAAATGGTTGTGGATTAAACCATGTTTTTCTATTTCTGTTGCCTTATTTGGGGAACCACTTTTAATTCATGATCAAGATGAAGTGCAACAACGGGTTTGTGGATGGTTATTTACATCTGGAACATGATTTTTGTAAAATCCATTGTAAAATCGTTAAGAGCATTTATGTAAGAGTTCAAACTTTTGGCAGGTTCAAGAGCATATAGATGCAAATGTCTTAGTATGGAGGACGAATGAAAACTGACCTTCAGTTCTTTTTATGTGATCCAAATATGGTCTCAAGAACATTGCTGATCTTACATAAAAGAATGTGAAGAATATCTGTTGTATCCGACAGCAAAAACTGATAAACAGCCTCCAAACACAGTTTCTGTTTTCTTTTTAATGTGCCAGACTATAGATAAGTTTTGCAAAGCAGCTGTCCTGTGGTAAACTAGTAAGGTGCAATTACAGGAATACTTGTGACCCATTTGAGTAAGATTTGTTTGGTTAAAGTTTACTGGAAGAGTTGAGGTAGAAAGAAGTAAAAACATAGAATGCATAGTGTGTTTTTAAAGCACTTACTGGCATTGTTTTTGCTAAGTAAGTGGGCCTTTTACCTCCAAACCAACAAAAGAAAGTGGGCCCTTTTAAAAACAATGTACTGAAGACAGAATAAAAAGATTTTAAAACTTTAAGAATTAAAATCTGGCTAATAATACTGTGAACAGGGCATTAAGTGCTGATTGATCACTGAAAAGTGGCAAGTGGATAGTCATGAATATCAATTAAGTGACAACATTCAACCAGCAATCCTTCTAAAAAGACAAGTAAATAAGTCACTATAGTCATAATCTATTATCTCACCATAGAAGATTAGGATTTACTGCTAATTGAAGTGATTAGTTAGCAAAAATGTCTGCATTGCCTTAAAATCACTGTCAAATTGGGGTGGATTTAAAAGAAAGGAGAGACGTGTTCCCTTCAGTTAAAATAGTTGCTATGCCTCTGGCTAGTGTAATAGTCTGTTTATAGACTAAAATAATCTATTTATCATTATTTCACATTATAAAGTGAACACACATCTTAAAATTAAAACCGAAAGCATGACACAGACTAGACACAGACATTCTGTGAATAAACTTCTTTTTCTCTGCTCTTTATGATTTATTGCTTTTTTGTTTTCACCACCTTGTAAGTCACTTTGGATAAAAGCATCTGCTAAATTCCTAACTGTAATGTAGTCTCCTGTTTTCTTATTGACAGAGCAGGAAGTGACTGTAGACTGCAGACAATATGTGCAGTGCAACATACTAAAGGTAATGTCCCAGTTTTTACAAGAGGTAGGAATATGTGTGTGATTATGAAGGTTCAAACTTCAGGCAGAATGCAAGTTTAAAATTGTTACACAAGATTGAAACAGTGGTGTATTTCCTGCTGGAAAATCCAAATGGAAAATCCAACTTAAGCTTGGAACATAGTAGCTGAATTATAGCTGGTCTAAACTAGTTATTAGTTGGCCCAAGCTGGCTATCAGCTTCAGTTGCATCTATTAGAAGAGATAATGGTTAAATAAAGTTGGTTGACAGAACAGTGCACATATATCACATGACAATATTTTTTTTATTAACAATTAAATCTTTTATTATATGCAGTGTTATCAGTTTTTGGTTTGGTTGTTTGTTTTTTAAACTTCTGATAAAATGACATGATGAGCACAATTTGGTCTCTTGTAACGATATCATTTCTATGGAACAGAAACATATAATAGGGGCTATTTTATAAAGACGGCTTTTTAATAAGCCAACAGGCTTCAGTTTATATTGCAACCATTGGGCAAAACTGTAATTTGCTACTTGCTATGGCTAATTAGCAGCGGGTGTTGTTAGAAGTGGACATTCTGTCACCACACAGGTCTTAATGAATATTTTAGTGCATTTTCCTGATAGAGAAAGACATGCTGACATTATGGGATATTTGGGGAAAAAATGGATTTGTATATTTTTAATTTGTTTTTACATACAGTAGACCTCAGTTGTGGTACCTTCCAAGAGCAAAACAAAAAAATGCAATTTCTTTAATGTAAGTTTCACTGGAAAAAATGCTGACATTATGGGATATTTGGGGAAAAAATGGATTTGTATATTTTTAATTTGTTTTTACATACAGTAGACCTCAGTTGTGGTACCTTCCAAGAGCA
>JBAJNP010010692.1:0-16023 GCA_036877545.1 Yasuhikotakia modesta
ATCAGACAGACACTAACTCAAACCATTGTTCACATACAGGAGCACATAAATGCTTCACAGGTCATCTATTATATCATCACCCAAACAAATGACTTCAGAGCGACACAATTATTGTTGTGTGTTTAATAAAGAAAACGACAGCATGACAGACTGAACAAAATGATCCTCTATGGATTGCGGGTGGCATCTGTAACTACAAATAGAAATGCATGTGGTTTCATTTGTCTTTCTCTTTCTGTTCCTTCTCTTTCTTGTCTTTCTCTGCTTTGGCCTCCTCCGCTTCATGTTTCTTGATCAGTTCTTCCACTTCCTTCTGCTTGAGGACCTTGATCCTGGTCTTGCCGTTCTCTCGTGTCAGTGTGGCGATCTCAACTGTACAGAAGGACACAGAGACGTTTCTGTTAGGATCTCATCGGTGGTTTTGTGGAGTATTAAACCAGAATATAGCAGTTCTGTTATCACTGAGCAGGACAGTTTGAACTGCAGTGTGTTTAGAAGCTGAGAGCTCAGATGGATTATGTATGTGGTGTCATGATCATTTATAATGCAGAGAATCCACTGGCCTCGTCTGCATGCTAAAACATTTATTCCCTCTCACACACACCTTTCTCTGCAGAGAGCTTGCTGACATCCATGGTTTTGTTCAGCACTTTGATGGCGAGAGCGAGGGCTGAAGATAGACTCATCTCCCCCTCTTTATAATCCTGCTTCAGCATGGACACAGCAGCCTGCAGTACACACACATACACACATTAACTCTCTGAATCAGTCTCCAAAGCTGACAGTTATGTAATTATGTAGTGTTGCTGCCATCTGGAGGACAAATAGGGACATTAGCACTACACAACAGTATTTGGGGTGTTGTTTTTGTTGTCTATAAATACGGTTGTAGGATGTGTGTATTCCACTCACTGCACTGTTGTTGCCGATACATGTGGCTTTCCAGCCTCCGTAGTTCCCGCTGGGGTCACTCTGGTACAGCTGAAATCCATAGTGCTTGTCCCAGCCCATATACAGCAGAGAAACTCCAAACGGCCTCTTACCTGATAAAACACACCATTAGTTCTGCAGGAATGTGTCAGAAACAGACTAATGCAAGAATCTTTCACTGGACGGTTTTACCTCCAAACTGTGTGTAAGCCTGTTTGATGTCACACAGAGCTGTGACCAGCTGCTCACAGGGAATGGGCTCCTGGTACTGGAGCAGATATCTGCACACACACACACACACACACACACACACACGTCGTATGAAGTGAAGATGGCTCCGGGTTCCGTCAATGAAACATGCGAATGAAGTTTTCACTCACCTCTGTGCGATGAGCCTCAGCTCGTTCGTCAGCACGTTGGCGTCTGATGTAATTCCAGCTACACTGCACGCCATGTCTCTGCGATACAAAGACAACAAACACACACACAGTAAGAGATTCATCCAAACTACAGGCTCATATTACTGTAACTCCCTCCATATGACGGTAATGCAGCAGCTATGAATGCAGCGAGCAGACCCAGGTCAGATGTGAAGATCAGGACTCACTCATTGAGTTTGTAGATCTTCTCTGAGAAGAAAACCTCATCCAGCAGTTTGTGGATGTTTCTCCTTTCAGCCGCCAACAGGACACCGTCATTGGCTAAAATGCCCAGGCAGGTGCCGGCGTGACCAATAGCCTCCATAGCGTATTCCACCTGATACAGCCGGCCTGCAACGTCACAACACACCATTAACAAAACATCTCTAATGTACAGTAATATACAGTACAGTTACAGTGAGTGTAAAGGGCTCCTACCCTCCGGAGAGAAGATGGTTGTTCTGGAGTCATATCTCCTGGACTGGAAAAATAAACAGAGTGAATTCAGCATTTTGTAAATCAATAAACTGCAAGAATAGAGACGGGAGATAAACACTGTAACTCACCATTTTTGTTCTTTAGTCAAATGAATCCTGCAATAAAAATGCACCACAAGTCATTTACACCCAATAGAGGTTAAAGTTATGTTTAAACATTTGTGCTAATGTATGCATGTATGATTTAATGATAATAGTTGTGTTGTAACGCTAACAAAACCCAGCAGCTACAAAGCGAAACAAAAAGTGGAGAACCGCCGAGTCACTCACAGAGAAACATCTACCGCCTTAAATCAAACCCACTCGTGTCGTGGATCACTGACAGTGAAGAATTATGAGGAACAAACGCGAGGTTTCGCGTCTGTCACTTTCTTCTGTATGAACGCGTTTTAGCATTAGCATTAGCATGAAGCAGCAACTTTTCACGGGCTTTCAAATACCGTCGCTGAAATGAAACCTCACAGCTTCTCAGAGTTTCCCGCATGCAGGACAGCATCAGTTTTATTATGTGCATCACAGCGCAGGTATAAACACACACGACTGTGTTTTATCATTACCTGAAGTCCGTCCACCGCTGCGGTCTCAACGCCACTAACGACGCGCGTTCACGACACTGCGCGTCACGTGCCTTCAAGCTGCCCTCTGATTGGCTCCCGGCGACTTCCTCGTTAGATGCTTGCGAAGCTCCCACTTACCGCTGGGATAAATGCTGAACGTGCGAGCAGCTCTCGTGCTTCATTTAATCTGCTAATAAAATGCCTGTTCACCAGCACTGAGGGCTGGTGAGACTAAAATGATCGCTGTCAGTGACACAGCGCCTCCAGCGGACAGGAGGAGCAACAGCAGACTCACTCATAAACATGCACTTACATCGTAACAGCTTATTGAATTGATCCAAGTCAAACTCCACATGCTCAAGTCATTGTTTATTAAAAATTATGTACAGTAACAGCTTAATCTAACAAAAGAATGATTATTTTTCTACTGCATCGATCACTCCTGCACTTTAATTGCATATGACTTCACACAGAGAACATAAATGCAGCCCGACGGCACAAGACAGTTTTCATTTATCCTCGAAGGCAAACAGGACTGTTGAAGTACCAGAACAAACAGGCATCATACAGGCCTCCTGTGTGTTTGAAGTTCAAAACAACAGATTTTGAATGATCATTATGTCGAGACAAAGTCATTGGGCGGTTTTGCCACGTCAGATTGTTAAAAGAAACTTCTAACTTTCATTGTTTCGTCATTATTGTCAATAACAATCACATAAATGCAGATTAGAATAAATAAAGTGATATTCACTGGATGGGATGGAAACGAGAGCTACGGACGTTGCAGTTGGGAAATAACAGTTTTTGCATGTGCACGTTTTACCATCATGTGCCCGTGTCAAAATCAGCACCATGAAAGCAACAGCCTGTTCTGTGATCAGCCACAGCGCTGACTGTGAGTGTGTGCATCCAGCACCTGAAAGCTAAAACATTATGTCTTCAAAACATTATATCTTCACACACATAACAGGCACTGCGCAACATGCCCAAATCACCAAACCAAAGTTCTGACCTCACAGCCACAATACAACATCAACCCTGCAGGTTCTGTCACGCTGGACTCACTCTGGCTGTGGAGAGGAAACTTTGGAGAGATAAGTTGGACATTTGTTTAAGTGCAAGTGAAGGTGGTCCTCCCAAAACGGAGGATTGGGCACAGCAGAGGCACAGCTTGAGTTCACATCACCTCCAGGACTGTTAGTGGCACTGTCACGTTCACCAGAGGTTCCGGTTGTGTCTGTTCACGTTACGGCAGCAGAGATTGAGCCACATACTTCAGGATGCCTCCATGTCTGAAGAACACCACGTCTATCTCGTTCTCCAGCAGAAAGATCACACTGAAGCTCTTGCCTGTGCTCGTCTGAAACACATCATCGTCATCAGTGATCACATCAGGAAGACGCAGCTGTAGGAAAACAAACAGTCTCTGCTGTACCTGAACTGTGAGCTGTTGCCTGGTCGTGGGCTCCTGCGGGAGGTGGAAGGAGAACCGCTCTTTTCCACACAGCTCCAGTGAGTCTGTGTTCTGTCCCGGCAGGAACTGCAGCGGCGCGATGCCCATGCCCACCAAATGATTCTTGTGCATCTTCTCAAAGCTCTCCGCTATCACGGCTCGCACACCCTGAACACACACACACACTCTATGAGAAACTCAACACTACATTCAGAATAAACTTGTTATTTAAACTGTATAAATATTATTGCTTAACAAGACTGTATATATCCGCACAAGAACATGAACACAAAATAGTTCTAGTAGTTCTAGTAAAGAGAAGTAAAGGGTTAAGGGTCCAGTACCAGTAAATAAGGTCCTTTAGCAGCCCAGTCTCGAGAGTTACCCGAGCCGTACTCTTTTCCCGCCAGAATGATGAGGGGAACCCCGTCCCTCTGATAGCGCTCAGCAGCTTCAAATACATCCAGCTGACAGGAGAACACAAGAAACATCAGCCCATCGCCATCCCTGAGCTTAAATCATCATTACACTGAAGTCACACTGCATTCACACTTACTGTCTGTCCTGTTGGAATGTGCAGTGTCTTGGGTCCGGTCTTCCCGATGAGGCGGTTCTGAAGCTTTATGCTGGCAAAAGTTCCTCGGGTCATGACCGCATCATTTCCTCTCCGCGCGCCGTAAGAATTAAACTCACGAGGAGTCAAACTGAGGAAACATTCAAACAATGAAGAAAACGATCAATCAAATCTCAACGTTTGCTATGGAGGTATTTGTGTTTATGATCAATCAAATCTCACCGTTTGCTCTGGAGGTATTTGTGTTTATGATCAATCAAATCTCACCGTTTGCTCTGGAGGTATTTGGCAGCGGCACTGACTCTAGCGATGCTTCCAGCTGGAGAGATGTGATCAGTCGTGACTTTATCACCCAGAAACAGCAGAGCGTACGCGCCTTCAACCGAAGGAGGAGCGCACACCTCTCGAGACTGAGAGAACCAGTGTGAGCACTGAACTCATGAACCTTCAGTGGACTCAGATCTGACAGACACTCACCAGTTTGCTGAAGAAGGACGGACAGCGGATGTAGGTAGATTTTGGATCCCATGGGAAGAGGGACGATTCAGGCGACTCCAAACTATTCCAGAATGAATTTCCTTTCTGCAGAAATAGAGTCAGGTTAGGCTGTACAGTGGAGCAGATGTGATGCAGGTGCATGTCCGCTTTCCTCTCACCTCCATCCGGTCTCTCAGCTCTTTAAACATGGAGGCGATGACGATGTTCTCCTCTGTGTCCTGCACCTCCTCTTTAGAGGGCCAGATGTCTCTGAGGAACACCTCCCTCCCCTCAGAGTTCACCCCCAGCGGCTCCGTCTCCAGGTTGATGCTAACTGTACCCGCGATGGCGTACGCGACCACCAGCGGCGGCGAGGCCAGATAATTCGCTCTTACGCAGTCGCAAAGGCGTCCCTCCAAATGCCTGCTGCCCGACAGCACACCACACGCCACCAAATCCCCCTACACACAGCCCACATTAACTGCTGGAGGATCAGAGAGAGAGAGAGAGATAGAGAGAGAGCTGTTTCTCACCTGTTTAATGGCCTCCACCACACTCTCAGGTAAGGGTGCTGTGTTCCCCACACAGGTGGCACATCCATAACCTACAACCTCGAACCTGCGACACATTCACAGCATTCATCACTGAGACTGTGACAATAACCAGGTTAAAATAAACTTGAAATGAAAACATTCAAATGACATTATGGATGATCTCTCTCTGTTTCTAACCATAACAACGTAACTCCATGTAAAAGCAGACGTGTGTTTACATGATACAGATGTTTGTGTTTTGTGTGGGTGTGAGGTCTGTACCCAAGCTTTTTGAGGAAGGGTAGAACTCCACTGGTGTTCAGGTAATGTGTGACGGTTCCACTCCCCGGTACCAGACTAGTTCTGATATACGGCTTCACTGACAGACCCGCCTCAACGGCTTTCTTAGCCAGCAGACCTGAACCGAACACACACATGCACTAAACACTCCGAGACAGCTGAGATCAGATCTGCTGGTGTGGATGTCTCACCTGCGGCCAGCATGACAGACGGATTGCAGTTATTGGTGCAGCTGATGACAGCAGCAATGACCACAGAGCCGTGAGCCAGACTGTACTCCGCCCCCTCGTGCTGGAACGGGACCAGAGTTCCCTGCTTCTCTTTGGATATGTGGAAGCCCTTAAAACCCACCTGCACACACACACACAGTGATTCAGGTGTGCAGACTGAAGTGTGTGGAGATGGACATGTGTGTGCAGGTGTGCTCTCACCTTCTCATTCAGGCAGCTGATGAAATCTTCCTTCATGTGAGTTACAGCCACCCTGTCCTGCGGTCGTTTGGGTCCGCTGACATGAGGCACGATGGAGCTCAGGTTCATCTCAATGACCTATGACCCCGATGACATCACATTGGTATGACATTGGTATTAAATGTCAAAGAACGACCAGAGCGGTTTAGATCTGTGATGCAAACACACCTCTGAATACTGCGGCTCTTCTGATTGGTCGTCGTAACTTTTGAAGAGTTTCACAGCCTTCAGGTAATCCTCTAAAACCGCAAGCTTCTCGTCACTACAGACTGTGAGAGAACATGTTATTTCAGTCACACTCAACTAATAGTTTTCATTGTAATGAAACGCAGCAGTGGGTTCGTACTGGTATGTTTAAAGTGCTGCAGCGTGATGTCATCCACAGGGAAGAAGCTCACGGTGGCGTTGTACTCCGGGCTCATGTTAGTGATGGTGGTCCGGTCGGGGGCCGAGAGCTGCGACACACCGGGACCAAAGAACTCCACAAACTTCCCGCCGATTCCTGCTTGACGCAGGTGCTGAGACAAACAATTAATAAACATCACTGCGAAATATCAAAATATCTGTTTAACAGTGAAGGAGAAGCTTGTTGTACCTTTGTGATGCCCAGAACGATGTCGATGGACGTTGTGAGGGGGTTTATAGACCCCACAAGCTTATAGCCTATAACCTCTGGTAAAGTTAAAGACACAGGCTGACCTAACATGACCGCCTCTGACTCAATACCTCCAACTCCTGACAGAAGAACAGAGAGAGAGAAGTGTTACATGCCTTCATCACTCATCGTCATCATCAAACAGAGCCGCAGACGTTTGCTCACCCCAGCCCAGTATGCCCAGGCCGTTGATCATGGTGGTGTGAGAGTCTGTGCCCACAACACTGTCTGGGTAAATAAGCCCCTCCCCCTCGTGCACCACCTGACACAGGTACTCCAGGTTCAGCTGGTGAACTGCGCCGATGTCGGGCGGAACTACCTTGATGTTCTTAAAGGCTTTAGAACACCACTGACACAAAAATACAACAGAACACCGATCATTATCAATATGTATTAGCATTCCTCGCCCTCAAATCATTTTATCTGCTGATAAATCATTTTAGTTCAGATATCATGTTTAATTCACGAAAGCCTCACCTTAAAAAACTGCAGCCTCTCTCTGTTTCTGTTCAGCTCCATCTCTTGGTTCCGAAGCATGGTCTCTGTGCTGCGGGACAGACGGACGGGTCAGAGGAGAGGCCGGGTAACGTCAGAGTATCAGTGTGTGAGGTGAGTATCTTACTCTGACACAGGCTGCAGGTGGAAGGGGCAGAGCAGGGGTGTGTTCTCTATCTGTACCGCTGGGGTTCTGCCACCGGGGGCATCAGAGCAGGAGGCTTTACTGCAGGAACGCCCCTGACCCGGCCGATGACCTCCGCACTGACCACTGCTGCCGCTGCGTGGGGTCGGCCGCCCCGCTGGGGGTCTGGCAGTGGGCGTGTGACTGTCCTCCACTGGGGCTGGAGGACTCTGGATGGCACTGAGACACAAGCAGGGCACTTGTTAGTATGTTTACTGCACTAGTTACATCACCTGTCAGTGAAGACGTGCAGCGTTGGCAGACACAGAAAGTGAGGAATTACACTCTAACCACAACACTCCAGCTCATGATGACTGTGTGCTCCACAAACACTCATTAAACGCTCTTAAAGGTGTTTACGGTAATGCTGTAACTGCTGGGTTTAAGGCATAAATACAGTTTATTCCTCTCATAATCCTCTGAGGAATCTCTTTGCTCACTCTCACCATTTGCTGAAGTCGATCTGCAGTGAATGATCCACGATGAGGTCTGTGGGGCATCTGGGGTTCACCAGAACCGGATCCACTCCCAGCTTAGCTACAGCATCTCTCATAGCAGCCAGATCCACCATAGCAGGGATTCCCCTACACACACACATACATCAAAACACACTCAGCCTCATGAATAGACCCGGTTACAAACACACAGAAACTGTGACTTACGTGAAGTCCTGCAGCAGAACCCTGGCAGGCAGGAACGGAACCTCAGCTTGGTTCTGCTGCTTCTGCCAGTCCAGAATACTGGAGACATCCTCAGTCTTCACATAGAACCCGTCACACTTCCTGATGGCAGCCTCCAGCAGAACCCGCACGCAGAACGGCAGTTTCTCTACAGGAGGAGGTTTTACACAGACATCACACACAGACATCACACACACAGACATTACCCATACAAACATCACACACACAGACATTACCCATACAAACATCACACACACAGGCATCACACACATTATCTTTGGTGACTCTTGCTTGTTCTCAGTGTTTCCTGTTAGACTGTAGTGAGAACAGCTAACTCACCGTATCTAACATCTCCCAGCAACTGTGGGTTGAAATATCTCCTCTCCTCGTACTTTTCGCTCTGAAGTGTGGCGATCAAATGCCCAAACGGATGTTCTGCAGGTAAAAAAATTGTTATATTCAAAACACAGCGACGAAATCTCATTTAGCACCACAGACAGGAAACAACAGTGTGAGAATAACTCAATAACAACATTCAGAGATCTGATCTGGGTTCCGATCAGATGCCTCACTATTATGTGAAACACACAGGTAAACATTTCTGAAGGATTATTGGAGAATGGCTCTTATAACAGTTTACAGTGAATCAGAGCCTCATTTTCAGCCTGAAATCTTCAGAAAAACAGACTGAATACTTTCAATTTCCTTTCACGCGACAGTCTCTGTTTACTAGAAACTGCTGTTGTTTGTCATACAGTTCAAAAAACCCCATGTTTGAAAAACAGCACAAAGGTGAGTGTATAAAGACAGAGCTTTCATTTTCTTTTCTAAACTCGTCAGTTAAACTCACTTTCAACCAATCAGAGAAACTGAAGATGACATAAAACACACACAAGTGCTGACACACAGCTATGTATCGCAATTCAGACAGTATGACTGCATCTGCATGCACTTATCGCCTGCAGCCTGCTGCACTACTGACTTCTGCAGGGCTGAGATTAGGTTAGATTAAGAGAATGAAGGGATACACAGAAAATAAAGACAGTATGTCAAAACAAACCAGTATGTCATACGTGAGCACACATGATCATCTGATCTTTATTAATGACACAGATTACAGACACAGAACAGTCTCTCTGTCAGAGACACCATCACAGAGACATCAGTTTTCTCCACAGGAAGACGTAAAACAAACATTGATGAAGATCACGGTGGGTGGAGGGAGTTATAATTACAGCCTGTAAAGAGTAATTACCACGTTATTTAGATCTGCTTCCCTTCCAGAGGCATTAAACAGATTATTTGAATGTTTGCAGGTACATCTGGTTCACACAAATCATACACTTGCCTGAACAGAGTAACTTAACATCACTGTGTTCTGGCCTGACATCTGCCTCATGTTCACTTTTATTATTCTCACATTCTGTGATGTTTTGACTCATTTTAAACACTTTGCACTAGTAACAACCTTCTTATAAGATGTGTGACAATTTACTAGCTGTAACTAAGGAAATATTTGTATTATGGAGTGAAACTTTAACCATTACAGCATTAAACATTCACTGGAAGTGAAAGTCTAAACTCCACAGACCACATATTGTCCTTCTGTAATATTAATTTTTACCACGTTTAAATATCACAGGACTTACATGGCACTGAAATGAATGCTGTGGTGCATATAAATCACGTGACGTGCATGATAAAGCGTTGCATGGCACATGAATAAAACATGTTAACGTAAACAATATATAATGATCTAATATCACCACTAACGAGCTGTATGTTAAACCCTAGCTAGCCTCCTGCACAGACAGCAGTCAGGGAGTCACATGTGCCCTTTAAAGTGATGCTGTTCACACGGTCAATCACTAGTTAGTAGCACAAGACCTGCACGCGACCTATGCGTTTATTCAGGCGAACGTCAGTCGCCCTCGCTAGCTTTAGCCGCACAGCTAACGACAAAACCGCTGCCTCGCGCGTATTTAAACGACTTTATCGGTTCTGTCCGGACACGTGTCGGTACGGTAACACCGAACCGGTGACGTGTGTCTCGGTCGGTGGCAGAACTAACGTAAACGTCGCTGTTTTTGTCTCATTTTAAAGCTCTTACCGTACTGAGGGGAACCGAGCGCCATGACGAGTCCTCACAGTAACACGCTCCGCTCGCTCGAGCCACGCCGCTAGCCAATCAGAGCACAGAACCTCCCTGGAGAATCGGCCAATCAGAGCACAGCGGCGCACAAAGCCTGTTGAATATTAATGAGGTACATGGCGTTCAGTGCAGAGAATCAAACATTTCTGTGTGTTTATTCTTATTTTGTCCTTTATTTAACATATTAACATGGACAACAGTGATGGTTACAGCTTCAGTCGTGAAATGTTTCATTCGTTTTGCCTTTAGACATGTACACAACACTGCAGCATCATTTGACAGGTGTTTCAAACCCACTAATATAACAAACTGTATACAGTTTCCATACACTCTTATCTTTTAAATATAGCAACTCATATAAGATATTTAAGATGTATATTAATACAGTCTAATATCAACAAAGTATTCATTCAATAACAACATCAACATATC
Source organism: Yasuhikotakia modesta (assembly GCA_036877545.1). NCBI lineage: Eukaryota > Metazoa > Chordata > Actinopteri > Cypriniformes > Botiidae > Yasuhikotakia > Yasuhikotakia modesta. The sequence continues at coordinate 10,809 of JBAJNP010010692.1, forward strand.
TGCGGTGTAGATCAGTTTAAGTTATACCTGAAACGAAGGTCTATAGTTTTAATGGATGGATTTATTACAGTGATACTTTAATAAAAGTGTGTTTTAATTGTAAACAGCGCCCAGCGCACTCCTGTGTTACTGCCCAATAGACCGACAGCAGCTGTGACGTGTCACATGCGCCGGAAGTGCATCGATCGATCCCTCAGCATGACTGCTCAGCAGTGACGCCAGGCCTGGAGCAGATCAGAGCAAATGAAGTTTTAACAATAACAACAATAACATCAGCGGCTTAAACTCGTGACAGACGCGCAGCTCCGCCTCTGGATGGAGACACGGAAAGCATGAGTTTGTGAAGGAGGTCAGATGATGTATTTCTGACGAGCGGAGGTGAGCAGGGCAGCTATGCGACGGGAGGGGCTGTTTTATTGTGGGGGGCGTCAGATGGTTGTTGTGTTGCGTGCTGCGCATGCGCGGCGGAGACCTGTCATTCTGACAGCTATAGCATGAAAGGTCACAGAAAACACTGACCGTATATCAGAGCTGCTTAAGAGATGAAGTCTGAGTGAAGTAAGATGTGTCACTGCCGCGTGTGTGGTCCCAAAACCTTCTTTGGGTCAGGTTAGCTGTTATAACTCTCCATCTGTGGAATGTCCCTATTTAAATAAGTCAATAAGAGTGTGTGTGAGAGATCTCAGGTTTACACTGTTGTTGTGGTTTCATATTTTGAGCACGTGTGCAGAAAAATCATCCCTGCAGTGTTTTTATGAACCAGGGGTTATGTGACCTTTGAACTTTCAGCACCAGCAACAGTTCTGCTCACCTTCAGCTATAACATTGCTGTGATTTTGTGATTTCAGGTGGTGACGCATCATGACGGCCATGACGCAGCAGAAGCGCAACATTAAGATCATCGAGTGGGAGGATCTGGACAAGAGGAAGTTCTACACGCTGGGCGTTTTCATGACCATGACCACACGGGCCACCGTCTACCCATTCACCCTGATCCGCACCCGGCTGCAGGTCCAGAAGGGGAAATCTCTGTATAGCGGCACCTTCGACGCTTTCTGTAAGATTCTGAAGGGCGAGGGGGTGCGCGGCCTCTACAGGGGTTTCCTGGTCAACACCTTCACACTGATCTCAGGTCAGGCTTACATCACCACCTACGAGCTGGTGAGAAAATACGTTTCCTGCTACTCGTCCAATAACACGGTGAAGTCTCTGGTGGCGGGCGGCTCTGCCTCATTGGTTGCTCAGAGCATCACGGTGCCCATCGATGTGGTGTCTCAGCAGCTGATGGTTCAGGGGCAGGGCTGTCAGCTCACGCGCTTCAAACTCAAACCCAAACTGGTGATGGCGGCATCTCAGCACAGGGTGACGTTCGGTCAGACCAGAGACATTGTGCTCCAGATCTTTCAGGCAGATGGATTTCGGGGGTTTTATCGAGGGTATGTGGCGTCGCTGCTCACCTACATCCCCAACAGCGCAGTCTGGTGGCCTTTTTATCATTTCTATGCAGGTAATCGAGATATAATGTCCTTATCTATTACTCAGTAAATTACAGTCGGAATGACAACATGAATGTGTATTTTCAGAGCAGCTCTCCAGACTCGCCCCTTCTGATTGGCCGCATCTGATCCTGCAGGCTGTGGCTGGACCAATGGCTGCTGCGACTGCTTCCACACTCACCAATCCCATGGATGTGGTCCGAGCCAGAGTCCAGGTCCAAACAGATTCTCCATTTAGACAGTCAGACTTTGCAGCACCATAAAAAAACAGAAACAAGTTATTGAGATACTGGTCATGGAGTTACTGTGGGTTGTTCAGTGATTGTGATTTAATGTGTCTGCAGGTGGAGGGTCGATCGTCTGTCATCGAGACGTTTAAGCAGCTTCTGGCTGAAGAGGGCATGTGGGGTTTGAGTAAAGGCCTTTCCGCTCGCATCATTTCTTCCACACCCACCTCCATCATGATCGTCATCGGCTACGAGACACTGAAGAGACTCAGTCTGCGGCCGGAGCTGGTTGACAGCAGACACTGGTGATAACAACGTAAACCGGGTGTAAACCGGGTGTTGGTTCGCTGTACCTCAGCCCCCCGTGGGCCTCTCTCACTCTCTGGTTCTGCCTTTTAAACACATGCCTTTATTATTGTGACTGTTTAACGAGGGCCAGCCAATAACTGATGAGTGTTCATGTGCTCAAACGTGATTGTGTTCCTCTCCATTCTGTGAGGATTTTGTATATTTTGAGACCTGTATGTTCGTTTAAATCTACTATTCTGTGTGTGTAGCTCAAATTGCATTTGTTTTAAAGAAACAATGTGTAAGTGAATGTCATTTGTCCTCTTGTGTTTATGAAAGATTTTTAAGTGATTTTGAGTTGAGTTTGAGTGTTTATAACACTGGAAGAATGAAAACGGTCAGAAAGCCTTTTTTTGTGATTTCCATGCCTGAAAAAGATGAATTTCTATAGTTAATATAAATGATTTTTATCAGATCTAAAATATTTTATCAGGTTGAAATCAGATATCATGCGTCTCTATGGTCCAGCAATAATAAATGAGCAGCGGTCAACATGTTTTTGAACATGGACACAGAATAACAGTGGAGTTCTACACACTGATAGACATGTATGATGTATTTAACCTCCAGAAATCGTGTTAAGGGGCCAAAGCTTTAATAGTTCAAATGTTTTATATATTTACTTCAGAGACCCAATCAGCTGTAATAAATGAACTGCACAAGTATTCATCATCTGTTTGGAATTGGTGTTATTTTGTGTTCGCTGCTACATAAGAAATAACACAGAAATAATTACATATATAGAAATAAATCACAAATAACGTGTCAATACACATACTGGTAAAAGCAGTGATGCAGTAACAGTGAATGACCTGCAGAGGGCGGCAGTGAATAAAGACTCATGTTTGCAACCACAGTACAGAAATAACACACGTCACAGAACGTCAAGAAAAGTTTAGAAAAAAAACATTTATTTGTATCTCCATTTACAGATGCTTAGGTTAGTAATGAAACATGTTTTGTATTGTGTGGTCCTGATTGGCTAAGACTAATCTATCAGACTACTGCTGGACACACAGTGTACTTGAGTGACTGCTGAAGCGGTTCACATGGGACAGTCGTATATATGAATGGCTCTGTCGTCACCCGTAGAGACGATCTTTGAGCCTGTGGGGTTGTATTTAACACTCCAAACCTAAACGCACACAAACAATCTGGTTAAAGGTGCATGTATATGCTGCACAATATAAACAACACAATGTGTAGTGCTAACAAACTGCTACTTAAAGTGATCTGTGCCTCACCTGGTCCTGATGATCAAAGAAGGTGTTCACACAAGATCTGCTGCCGGTGTCCCAAACCTTCACACTCTTATCTGAGGAACTGCAAAAAACAGCAACGTTCAAACAAAAACCACCTCAGTGATGAAGCCGTCAGCTGCATGACAACCACAAACACTGATCGAGACGTAATGAAGAATTACCTGGACACAAAGTGTGTGTCGTCAGGGGAAAAGGCCACGTTCAGAACCCAGGACCCGTGACCACTGAGGGTGCCGGCCAGATTAGCATGCTGCCTGTAACACACACACACACACACACACACTTCAATAAATGTCTGGAGGTACAGAATCGCTCTGAGATCAACAAACAGATGAAACGTACACATCATAAATCTTGATGTAACCGTCGTCTGAGGCCGTGACCAGCAGCTGTGAGTCAGGAGAGAACGTCAGAGATCTGATGGGCATCGCATGACCTGAAACATGCAACAAATCTCTCTCAGCTACATGAGACACTAACTCTTGTGTTAAACAGTGTCAGAGTTCTTCATCATGATCATTAGAGCATTTCTGCTACTGTACCTTTAAGATTTTAACATGTAAATGAGCTTAGATGTGATGTTGTTATTGGTCTGAATGAGTCAAGATATCAAACAGCACACAGCTCCTGATTTGTCACTGTTTAAATTCATATGTTAGTGGTTGTGAGGTCAAAACAAGAATTTCTGGGAAAATGCAACAAAGCTCTCAACACTCTTTACTGCTTTTTTAACTGCAGTTATTTGAGAGAAGGAAAGTAGTGAGTGAGAAATGGAGGGATGCAGGGGAAAAATATCCCTCAGTAATGAGAACTGATGTTTATGGCTCTTGAGGAACGGCCAGAGAATTTAAACTTCACGTTTTTCCACCAGTTCTGAAACTTACAATCGCTCTTAATTCATCTAACAGACCATGTGAGACTGACAGACAGCAGAACTCTGACCCTGAACATTAGACTGATTCATGTGCACAAACAGTTTTACCTTCCAGCGTGTGCAGCAGTTTCCCCGTCGCAATATCAAAGATGTTAATAATTCCATCTATAGCACCACTGGCCAAATACTTCCCATCTGGACTCTACAGAGAGAGAGAGAGAAAGGGATCAGGACTTTGGAAAACTGTCTTATAAAACAGTAATCGAAAAGGTTTCTTGAGAATCGATATCCTTACTTTTGTAAAATGTGATTTACAGCACAATAAGATCATGTGACGTGATGCTGGCTAATGCTAACGGCTGGAGCTTTAGCATCATTCATTCATAAACAGACAGATATCACATAAATGATCTCACATAGGCGATGCTCAGAATGAATTTGCCTCTGGTGTCCAGCGAGTGCTCCTTTTTCCCGCTCTCCACGCCAAAGATGTTCACCTTCCCAAGATGGCTGCCGGTGGCGATGTATTTAGAGTCGGGGGAAAATGCCACAGCCCAGGCATCCACTACAACAAGAGTTCATCAGCATCACAACACACTGAATCAAATCACCTGTTCCCACAGGTAACTCACCTGGGCCCGCGTCCATCGACTTGATCTGTTTGCCCGTCTCCAGGTCCCAGAGCCGAATGTGAGCGTCCAGAGAGCTGGAGGCAGCGATGGCCCCGTTGTGACTGATGTCCACAGACACGACGCCCAGCTGGTGAGCCTCCAGAGTCCACTGCAGCTCCAGCTTCTCATCTGACCTGAGGACCATCACAACATCCGTGACACAAACTAATGTCATTACAACAATCACAGCACGTTCAGAGGTCTGTTATTACAGACAACTTACCACTTCCAGACTTTAACCAGGTCATCCAGAGAGCCGGTGATGATGGTTTCTGACCCGTCCCGCTCACTGCGGCCCCACGCCGCTGTCCAGATCGCGTCCTCGTGAGCTGCAGAA
>JBAJNP010010693.1:0-16021 GCA_036877545.1 Yasuhikotakia modesta
TATTTAATATATATATATATGTGCATATATAACATACGTATATATTTAATATATATGTGCATGTATAACATATGGGCACATATAGTTTGACTCCTTTTTTGTTTTTTAACACGCATCACAGATAAATAATAATAAACAAATATACATGCCGTCACATAAAGATAAAATAATTATTATAACAATAGTAAACAGTTATAGTATTATATGCACAAAACACTGTTATACTGAAAGCAGAAAAAATACATAAAAACATAATACACAACATTTCTCCAGCTTTAAACAGAATGTTTCTATATTAGTTATTTATGTTATATATTATTAGGACTATTATAGACTCAGATCTGATTTGTATTATGTCAAACCACATTAAGTTAAATTCAGATTAACCCCCTAATCCGGTTTGTTTTGTCTCTTCCTACGGGAATGTCTCAGCTGCAGACACACACACACACACACCCTCAGCCGGGTGGTCAGGTCAGGCATGGCTGCCCCTCTACCCCCCATTTGCCCTAAATTCTGTTCAGCATTAATCATTGTGTTATTCGCTCTGTTCAGGTCTACTGCCCTGATACCCCTGCAGCAGGTTCAGCGGGCAAATACATGCCCCACTGCCCCCCACAAGGAACATGGGCGAGGTGTGTGATGAATGAAAAGTGAAAATGTGTCCACTTAGTCAGTCTTACTGTAAGTCCAGCGGCCGGAAAGATTTGTGGCAGACCAAGAGGTTAAGAAATAAAGAAAATATAATCTTCAATATAAACTTATAAACTTCATGTCCAGATGGCATTTTTGTAGAACATTTTTTTGCTGGTTGCCAGGGTGTTGCTATGCTGTTGCTAGGATGTTCAGGATGGTTGCTAGGGCATTGCTGTGATGGTCTTGATCAAAATGTGATAATGTCTGTGGCAAAAATTTACTGACTGCTTAAAACGTACTACATAGATGGCAGATTAGTTTATACAACACAAAAGCTATCAGTTATATTAGATCATAGCCTTCGTAGGTCTGAGTTAGAGGTCAAGGTTGCAGAGGTCAGAGGTCGCGCTCAGCCGGCGCTACGAGACGCTACTGTGAGAAACGCTGCAGCTGTAAATATTTGGGGGTCGGGGGGGACACAACGTCAGGACAAAGTTAAACATGACACTGTGTTTTCAAGGACTCACCTATGTTTCTGTTTTACAGCTTTAGAAAGAGGAAAAGCAATAGTCCCATCTGGGCTTTCCGCATCTCCTATTAAAATTCCATAAAACACGATTCCGAAAAACGCAGGCGACGCATTAGCAAAAAATGCGACAGGTCTTGACATTTTCTCTCACCCGCTTCCTTTTCCCAGTCTACACCTCACATCGCATGTGTTTCCTGTCAACTTCCCAGCCCATTCGTTCCCATGCCAACTAAACGCCGATGATCTTCAGGCATTAAAACGGACCATTAAGGAAACATGCTGTGGAAAAATCCAAAACATTGTCCATAATTCCCTCATAAGTCAATCGGCAGCGAAATCGTTGAGTTCACATGTTTCCCTACAGCTGTTTGATTTCTGTATCACAACCTTTACCATTAGTGTCAGAGTGTAAATGCTTGTGAACTTCAAACCCAGACCAGAAACAATCTTTTAAGTCCAGGTGTGAGCCGCCTGCTCCAAACACCAGCTAACAATTTTAGGTTGTAAGAACGATTCCTTAAAGTTTTTATTAGCTAAGAAAAATATTAACCTTTTTTGTCAGGGTGGGAAATGTCAAACAAAATGTTATTGCTTGCCTAGAAGAACACCACTGAACCTTTTTTAATACTGTAATGTTTTTAAAACGTTACTTAGAGAAAATCTCTTTTCATATATGATATATAACAATGTTCCTTTAACATTGCTGCAAGAAAGTTTTAATAACTCTTAAAGAACTTAATATTAGAATATTAGCCAATGTTTTGAGAACATTCCCTGTTAGCTGTTGTACTATAAAGACTTCTGAGGAAGTGTAAATATCTGATCTTTCAGACGCAGGTTATAAAAATGCCAGTTGTTTTACTCACTCTGTTACCTCATAAAGATTCATTAGAAATGAGCTCTCAGGAAATCAACAACAAATTTATTAACAGGCCAGAAATATCCAGCAAGCTTTTGAGATTTAACATGCAAAAGAGACTGAGAAACAGACACATTGTTCTTAGAAAGAAGTAAAAGCGACAGAAAGTGTAATATTGAGTTTCCAGGGTTCGAAGATCGTTCAACCAGTTTCTACTTCTGTTATTCCAGACATATTTCTTTGAAACTCTAGCTGGGAAAGTTAAGCATTCGGTTAAATCTGCAAACGTCTCAGGTCAGCGACAGGCCGAATGTTGAAAGCGGAAACTTTGAGAATTGATTACAATCTTAACTACCCCCAAAAACTTCTCCCCACACCCGACGCCCCCCAAAACTGCCCCTTTTGGTTCTCACAGGCACATGAACAAACCTCCCATAAACAAGCCCCCCGCAGAGCTAGCACACGGGCGTAAAGATGTCAGCACACACGCGATACCACAGGAATTTACAGGCTTCATTTAAAAATTAAACATTCTTAACATTTTGTAACATTTAACTGAGAGTGTTACATAAAAACATAAGAATATGAAATGTCATGAAAAGTTTTTGCTTAAATGTTTTAATAATGTTCAAAAAGAAACATTCTGAGAACGTTCCCTGTTAGCTGATAAGTCATTAGCAGTATGCAGAAATCAATACGTCTGTGACTGCGGCACTCAGCGCCGAATGAACCTCAGGTTGCATCCATTAATCCTGAGACAGGAAGACGCGAGTAACAATGTTAGCATGATTGCTAGCGGCTCTCTGACACTCAACACATGTGTTCAGTTTCACTTGCTGTTTAAATTCCTGTCAGTAATTAGTTCCACATGCTAGAGAATTAAACTTTCCCCAGATGATGACGTATGTTTTGTGTGATCTTGTTGAGGGTCACGTATCACAGTATACAGGTTGTAAGAACGTTTCTCTAATGTTTCCATTAAGTAAAAAACATAAAAATAGTTGTTGCCACTTTTCTAAACATCCACTTAAAAAGTAAATTTTTGGAGGGGTTATGTATTTGTTTTTCATTTGTTTAACTAATAACGTAAGAATAACGTTTTTGATATGTGTGATATGTAACGTTAAAAATGGTCTGCTAATGTTACTGCAAGAATGTTTTCTGAGAACTTTTAAAAAACCTTCCCTGTCAGCTGCTAATTCAGACCTTTTAAAACTGTTACTATATACCACGATATTTCCATACAGAGTATGTTCCATATGTGATGTTTAACATGTTTAATGTGAAATATAGGACAGAAAACAGTATAGGTCAGTATAGAACCGTATAGAACAGTATAGATTAGTATAGAATAGTATATATCAGTATAGATCAGTATGGAAGAGTATATATCAGTATAAAACAGTATAGATCAGTATATATCAGTATAAAACAGTATAGATCAGTATAGAACAGTAAAGATCAGTATAGATCAGTACAGATCAGTATAGATCAGTACAGATCAGTATATTTCGGTATAGATCAGTATAGAATGTGTAAGCTAGTTAAAGCATCTGAGTGACATCACTGAAAGCTCATGTTAAATCATATAGCTGTCATCTCATGGTTATCAGCACAAATACATCTGCAGCAACGTGGGCCGGGAAAAAGTGAAACAGCCGAGGCGACCGGAATCCTGAGCCACCCGCCTGCTCTTTGTTGTCCAGACTAAATCCCACCTCAGCATGAACCGGCCCACCAAAGGCCTTCAGCCAGCCCTGCTTATGAGAAAAGCTTTACAGATATCTGAACAATAGACTTTGTGTTTTAAACACAGGACAAAATACACACACACACACACACACACACACACATGATTTGGAAAATGTTATATAAGGACATATTGGACCACAGTGAAAAACAAAACTAGAGTTTCCTCCATCCTCCCAAAAAACAAAACTGATCTCAGTTCATTTTCTGGAAATTTCTGAAACTACCACAGGACATGAAAGAGCAACATTAATATCAATTTATACACAATATTACTATCTTGTGAAAGAACCTGTTTGTTGTTTTATTCTGTACAAAATTAAATGATCTGTGTGGTTTCAATATTAACAGGCTACTGTACCAACTGTACAATATACCGAATATTATATTAATATAAAATATTATTATATTAATTATACCATTACATTACAATATTATGTTATTAATTATAATATTAATATTAAAATAAAATATTATGATATTAATTAATATATTAATAAAATGTACTCTTTGTACTAGATTATGTGTTTTTTCAGAGAGAGGGAACACAGACGGTTGTTGATGAGAGGTGAGTAATTTTAAATACTATAGGAAACACTGGTGTATGTCTGAGCCATTATCCTTTTAAAAATCATTATAAAAATGTCTAGTATAAACACGAGGGCTGCACACGGACCCCTGTGGCTCACCGATTATCCCTGCGGAACAAATTGCGTCTTTTCATCGAGGCAACGCAAACGCTAAGCTAATTTTACGCCGGTCTAAATAGTTTGATGACAATCAGCTAGTGACCTGAGGTAATCCCCAATCGTTGTTGAAACAGCTGACAAAACATTTCATTCACCGCGACTGCTGCGAATCCGGCCCATGATGATGCAAAGCAAACAAATGAAGTGACTGCATTATGAACAGAGACGACACACGAGAGCGTGGATTGATTCTGCCAGTCTGTCAGTTTGGACAGGACGTTTCCCATAATGCATTTCTCCTGAGGACGAGTCTTTCTGTAGATATCACAGCGGTTTGAAGATCTTTGTATGATGGCTCAGAAGAGGCTGTTCTGGAACGAGGATAAAGGTGAACAATCGTATTTTGAAGCACCTCTTCTGAGAGACACGGGTCAGGACGACACAGATGCACACAGTGGAGCCTGAAGTTCTGAGGCTGTGGTCCATAGACTGGTTGCCATGGTGCAGAAAACTATGTGAAGTCTACATCTCTCTCTCTCTCAGTTCTGGGCTCTCCTGCGGTTCCTCAGAAGACTTTGTCACGTCTCATGGCGTGTCTTAGTTTGACTGTATAAAACTGATGTACAAAATGATCTCTGATGACTTTTGATTTCTTCCTATAATGCATTGAAATACAATTTTCAGACACCAACTAGATTTTCTATAAAACATGCCAGAGGGTGTTGACAGGAAAAAAACTCAGCGCTGTGGTGTTCTGGCTGGTTGCCATGCAGTTGCCAAGACGTTCAAAGTTCTTAGCGCGTTGCTATGTGGTTCTGGGGGGTTGCTAGGTAGTTGTTGACAGGCCTAAACCAAAACAGCCCATCCTGTTTGACAACACTATCAAAAACCGGCCCCTCACACACAAACACACACACCTAACAACACACACACACACACACACACACACATCTTCACAGTTATCTTCTGAAGGTCACAGGCTGCTGTCATTATCTTCTCCCACCATTTTCCCATTCCAGTGACTAAATCCTCACACTTATCTGTTACAGCTACGCTGATGTTTTGCCACACAAACAGAACATCCAATCTCTCACCAGCTCTGATTCAGTGGCTCACGCTGAGTTTTCTGGGCCGTCCTGCAAAAAGGAAGTTGGGGAAACGTCCCATCGTTCCAACATTCCCACATTCCAATTATCTGGAATGTGGGAATGACTGCGAATATGGAATCTGACACAGTGAACATTTTGTTACATAAATCTCACCTTCAGTGCAGCTTTGTACTCAGGCATCATATTATAAAACAAACTCTACAATCTGATTGGATGAGCCATATTCAAAGAGTAACATGAGCATTTCTGACATACCTGGAACTTTAAAGTAACTTTTTAATGTTTTGTTACTTAATGGAAACATTAGCCAAAAAAATCCTAAAACTGTTAGCTGGGGCCAAATTTAAAACATTTCATAAAAACACATAAACTATTAAAAACCAATTGTCTCATTTCCGCATTAAGTGATAAAAGCTTGTCTTTAGTCACAGACGTGTGTGTGTTAGATTTCCATTTCCCCTGTTAAACTGACACACTACCTAATCTAATATTACACTAACGCTATAGGTTAAAAACAGGCTGTGCATTTTCGATGGACATAGTTTGCAGTCCATTTATATATTAAAAAGCAACTCTGTGTTCATTTCAACCCTGTGAGACTAAATTCCTGCTTTTTCACATTAAAGCGACTTCCAGGATGTTAGCAGATGACTAAATTATTACTCATAACAGTAATGACTGTCTTGCCAAGGGATTTGAATGTATTTTCCGATCCTGTTTCCTACACTTAGCTGTATTCCAGGCTGAGAGCATCAGACGTCCAGCACAGAGCTCTGGTCGTATCCCATCAGCCCCTGGGGCGTGAACTGTAATCATGCGGTTGGGGCTGCTGTATAAACAGGTGGATTCACACTCACATCCCATAGAAATATCCATAAAAAACTCTTCCCAGGAGTAACGACACGCTTCTGCAAATTCCCTATTTTCCATAAATATCTACATAAACATTTTCCCCACATTTAGAACTTCAACAATGTTGAGGCCTGTAGTTTTTGCTTTATTGCAGGTTTTGTACAGCAAACCTTACAGAGCGTGTTTTTGTAGGTTTGTGAGCTATTTTGGAATCAAACCCATGACCTTGCCGACAACATGCCCTGTCAGTTACAGGAAAAATTACTTTTTACAAAATGTATAAACAGTGATAGCCCAGCTAATGCTGTAAATGTTCTCTTAACGTTATCAGAAATAGTTTTAGCAGTTAAGCTAGTGTAGCGTTTAAAAGATAAAAACGTTTTAAAGGTTGCTAGTGTATCGTTTTAAAAATGTTACAGAATATAAAATGTTCAAATAATGTTCAAACACTAATGTTAATACAACATCTACAAATAAAAGTTTTAATGTTTTTGTTACTTAATGGAAACGTTACAGAAACGTTCTTACAATCTTAAATTGTTAGCTGGGTGTGTAAACTGGGTAAATTTATGTCACAAGGGCTTAATTTGGGGGAACATCTGACACCTGGGGTCCATCACTCAGTTATAATATAAAAACACAACCACAATGTTTGGTGGTTCCGCTCAATAAACTGTAAAATGAACAACATTTTCCAGTTTATGTGTTAAATAATTTGAGGTGGACTGTATATAGAGGCAAAAAAACATTTTACACAAATTTGCCAGGCTTTGATAAATCAAACACCATCCAGGCGTATTTATCACCAAAACATACGTCAGGTTTTAATAATACACAAGGGTTGTTTATGTGGACGTATAATTAATGAGACGCCAGTTGGTACGATACAGTAAGTCTCCGCCCATTAAATGCTCATTTACCTCACAGATCATTTGCATATTTATGACATTTGTTTGAAGAGAAGCTAATTATAATATGAAAGACTGGCTTTGACACAAAACGTTTGTGTTTCCAATAATCAACGTTTCAACTTGAAGCAAAAGTGTCACCGTTTACAAAACACACATGCTAAATATGGACAGGAGCATAAATCATCCATACAGACATCAACGTTTCATTAATGTTAGACGGACAAGAAAACAAGTCGTGTTTTATACAAGACGAGTGAAAGGGTTCCTGGGGAGAATATAGGAGAAGCTTTGAACAAAGAAACCCAGCTGAGGTTTTCTAAAGCAAACTCTGACGTCTCATCCAGCAGGGAACGTTCTCCGAACGTTGGGAAAGATTCTCTCAAAGTTATCAAAAGTAACGTGAGAAAACCTTTTTTAACAAACATGTATCATATATATACAAAATGTTATATGTAAGTAGTACGTGGAACGTTTTTAAAACGCTACAAAATTTAAAAATGGTAACAAAGCAGAAACATTAAAACAGCTAAAAAACTGGACGTTGTAAAACTTTAGGAAAATGTCTTTATAACAGATAAATGTTAGCTAGTGTTTTCTTTAAATATGGTGTAAACGTTTTTATTCTGTCATGCTAATTTTAAAAATGGCTTAAAACTCATTTAGTCCAACAATGAAAATCCACCATTTTTGTTTAGTTTGTTTGTGGATAAACATGATTTAAAATCTGACCTTTAAACAAACAGATTGATTTCTTTGTCGTTCTGGTTTAATGAATCTTAATCTCAGGGCACCAGATTCTCAAAACGCTATTTTGGTTGATTTGGAATTTTAATCGCTGCTTAATAAATGATAAAAGTCTAATCAGTCACAGAAAACAGAAACAGACGAACGGTCTGATGTCTGTAACCAGCGTCTGTTCCAACAACATCATCAGATCTTCATTATCATCTTCACTGATGCACAGTGACAAGATAATCTGATTATCTCGCTTTATCTCAGATTAACTTTCTCTTTGGCAAAATTACAGCTGATGGATTTAGTCTGCATGCAAACAAAACTAGCTTTTAAAATCTGATCATTTAAGACTCTGTAGAGTTAAATTTAGACTCAGCTTAATTTTGGAAATTTTAAAGGGATAGTTAAAAAAACCTGAAACTTCATCACTGATTCGTTCTCATGTCATTCCAAGCCTGTATGACTTATTCGCTTCTGAGAAACACAAAAGGAGATATTTTAAAGTATGTTTGTAACCAAACAACGGTGGCACCCGTTGACTTCCACTGTGTGGTCACATAACTACTAAAACTTTTATTAAAATATCTTAGTTTGTGTTCCTCAAAAGAATATAAAGTCATACAGGTTTATAAAAAATATATATATACTTCTCTTTAAATGACACTGAAGATGTAGTTTTAGCTTAAGAATTTCTGACACATCAAAATCTTGTATTGTATTGTAAGTTGTATTTTCTGTAGCACAAATTCCTCTGCAGATGTTTGTCCCAAACTCCCAGCAGATCTATGAATAAAGCTGATGTTCTCCAGGGGGAAGAACAGAGAGAAAGAAAGACAAAAAAGGGCAGATGTGGAAAAAAAGGGCACAGAACTGAGTTCAGGTCTTGTGTGTGTGTGTGTGCGTGTGCGTGCGTGTGTGTGTGTGTGTGTGTGTTTTCTATGGCTGTGTCCGAATCCAAGTGCAGCTAACTTTCTGTTTTGCTGCCCAGTAAGTTAAACTCAGTGTCACATAAAAAAAAACTGCACCCAAACATTTTATAAAACATTATATATCATATTTAAATCAAAACTGCTCTCCTTACATTGTTTAATGTTCCTTAAACATTCAAAGTAACATTTTTGTTACTTCATGAAAATGAGGTAAAGTTCCTACAAGCTAAAGTCATCACCTGAGATGCTGTTTGTTAAGGGGATGTTTGGCAGCTTTGGGGCGCAGCCGTGTTTGCGTTTGGTTATCAGTGGGCTGTGAGTGATGGGGCGCTTGTACTGAGGCTCCTGCAGGGGAAACTGAGGGCGGGCGGTTATGGGGCGGCGTACTGAGAGATGCAGCCAAGCATGGCGATGGGATTTAACCCAACTGGAGCGATTAAAACACACTTCATCCCCACAGCCTGTAATTTACTAATGATGTGACAATAACTCGCAGCAGAGATGTGGGAATCTGAAGCGGGGCAGTACGTGACTCTCAAACGTGAGGGAACAGCGATGACGTGAAGACGGCTATAGATAGTCTCTCAGCTGAGTCTCGCTAACAGAGCAAAAATGACTCCGCTGTAGTTTTGCCTCTAAATGGTCATTTCCTGTCGGCCTCACACACCGCCAGTGGGAGAAACGTCTTTCTTTCCTCTATTCTGGAGGAAATAAGAAGACAGAAAGGATATAAGAACCCCAGAGAGCTCAGTGTGTGTGTGTGTGTGTGTGTGTGTGTGTGTGTGTGTGAGTGTGTGAGTGTGTGGTACTTAACCGTATACCAGGGACACATTTTTACCCAGAAGTCTGAGCAAAATCTGAAAATCTGAGCAAAACCTTCCCATATATATATGTGTTTGTGTATATTTATACATACACAATATATAAATATAGAAAACAATAGAAGTCTTTGGAATGTGTGTGTGTGTGTGTGTGTGAGAGAGAGACAGAGAAAGAGAGAGAGAGAGAGAGAGAGAGAGACATTAGGCTTGAATGCTTCTTCCTCTTTGTCCTCTGATGTCATAAACATCCTTTTTAAAACAATGACCTCACTGAAGAATCATTTGAAATGAGTGATGAGTGATTATGTCATAGAAACAATGACTCCTGATTTTTATTCAAAGGAAGTTCATTCTGACAAACATTTCTAACTAAACTAGAGCCACTAAAGTTTTAGACACAGTGAACGTTCTCAGAACAAGTTTCCTCAAGGTTATGAGAACAGTTCTTGCAGTAACGTTCGTAGAACATCTTAAAACGTTAAATATAAAATGTTATTGGTGTAGCTTACAGTGTATTCAGAGAGAGAGAATACAACAATGTTTTCCCCCCAGAATGAGGAATTATGGGAAACAATCAAGGGATGTAAGTCGGCTCATTAATGTCTGAGGAAGAGATTTTATCATTTATTTATTCCGTGTTTCCTGCGTACCGCGTTTAAGAGGGTCCACTTATACAAACAGAACACAAACCAGATGAATTTGGCATTAAATCTAATGCCATTTATCATATAAAATAGCTGAAATAAACACAGGCTGACTTACACTAGCACTTTGGAATTCTTGGACACGGATGAAGGAATTTTAATGAATGCGATGGAAAACTCCGGAGCCGGGATTCCCGGGTTATGTGCCTTCTGCGGGTTTCCTGATTTTGGAAACGGGCAAGTTAGGGGAAAAACAAGATTGTGATAATTACTTAAACAAACCAGACACAAGAACTGAGTTTGTGTGTTTGTGTGAGTGTGTAGTCTGGAGTTTGTGTGTGTGTTTGTGTGAGTGTGTGTTTGTGTGAGTGTGTAGTCTGGAGTTTGTGTGTGTGTTTGTGTGAGTGTGTGTTTGTGTGAGTGTGTAGTCTGGAGTTTGTGCGTGTGTTTGTGTGTAGTCTGGAGTTTGTGTGTGTGTGTGTTTGTGTGCAGTCTGAAGTTTGTGTGTGTGCTGTCTGGAGTTTGTGTGTGTGCTGTATGGAGTTTGTGTGAGTGTGTGTTTGTGTGTGTGCTGTATGGAGTTTGTGTGTGTGCTGTATGGAGTTTGTGTGAGTGTGTGTTTGTGTGTGTGCTATATGGAGTTTGTGTGTGTGTTTGTGTGTGTGCTGTCTGGAGTTTGTGTGTGTGCTGTATGGAGTTTGTGTGAGTGTGTGTGCTGTATGGAGTTTGTGTGTGTGCTGTATGGAGTTTGTGTGAGTGTTTGTGTATTTGTGTGTTTGCTGTATGGAGTTTGTGTTTAAATGTGTCTGTAATCAAACTTATCAGCACAGAAATCTTTCTGACAAACAAAGATGTTAAAGGGGCGTGGTCAGCGCCACGCTATTTAAACATGCGATAATCAAAGCGCCTCATTGGTCATTAAAATTCGATCCCCCCTGACGACAACGGAAACGCCAATGAGCAGATGATGAGGTCACTACGGTAACCTAAAATTCTTCACATTTTTATACACAATAGACAGAGAAAATATATAAACTTATTTATGCTATACTTTGTGATGGCATACATTGACTATAAACCATTGACCTGTTTGCAAAGACAGCTGTACTTTTTTAAATCATAGCATAAGTTTTGGTGAGTTACTGTAATGCATGTAGGTCTTGTATTAATTAAATATAGACAGAAATTACAGGCGGCACAACATATCAAAACAATTGATTCACTCATTTGTACTGAACATAAAATCTTATTCAAGCGCTTCGAATGCTGTTCTGACTTCTGTAATGGCTGAAATTCCCCAGAAAGCGAGTTTTAGTCCCGGCTGAAGGACTGTCTGAACATCAGATAAAGAGATGAAAGCATAGTTCATTTTAATGACCTTCCTGTTAATTTTCTTCTCAGGGTTTTTTCATATCAACAAAAATATGTACAGTGATTTCATACGCCAATTGTGGAGCCTTATAATGTGTTTAATAATTCATTTAAATATATTACGTAATAGAAAAACAGAATTTCATTTAGGTTAAAAATATAATTTTGTGATATGCAACACAATTTAAAATAACCTTCACAAAAATTCACACTAGACAGGTCGTCTCAAAACAACGATAGTGTAGTAAACGTTATTTTCCTTATCTTATTGGCCACCCTAGACGCTTTGTTTATTCAACAAACAAGCAACATAATCCATTGTTGTGGCCAAACCAATGTTGTACATTTCAGGAACAAATATGTGAGAAAAGAAATTGAATTTTGCCTCAGTTTGTCTCTATCAGTCATCAGGTTTCAGAGATTTTTCTGAAAGTTTTTATAACAAACACAAAGTAGATTAATCTGTGGAGACGTATCTGTGACGGTTAATTAAGACCGAAACGCAGATTTTAGGGCGGCTGCATCTACATTTAATACTAATGTTAAAGTGAGTTATTCTATATACAGTTTTCTAACAGAGTCGGGAACTCAAGCCTAATGGGAGCAATAAATAAACCGTGTCACTGAAACATGAGTGAGCTACATACACTTCAAAGAAACATCATTAACAAATCATATACAAAACTATTTATTATGCACAGTGTGTTTGTGTTGTTTTGGGGAAACTATGTTTTGTAACTAAAGTCTGTCATCAGATCATAAAATCTGATATAAACATGCACAAATTATATTTATATACACAAATATCGCCATATATGTAGATAAATGGAGTGTGTGTGTGAGACAGAGAGATGGTTATGTAATATATACCAGCACAACAGCCATAAAACATTCGGAAAGCCGAATTTTAAAGCCCACAGTTTTGTAAAATACACAAAGCAATTGAGACATATTTCAGTGTTTGTTTGCAATGTAGTTTTCTTAATTTCCTCCGAACAGATTGTTCTGAAATTCAGGAAACCCTAGAGTCATTTAGACCACTGCCTCATATTCAAACCCCCCCACAAAACAAACAAACAAAAACAATATGCAAAATACCACATTTATCACAAACAAAACACTGTTCATCTCGTCTTTACACACTTTGATTGTTAAATGAGTTGTTGAGAATCACATTTGCATGGCATGCGACCTAAGTGAAGTAACGTTTTGAGAACGTTTGATGATAACGTCTGACAGCACGAGACAGACAGCTGAGAGTTTTTTAAATGTTGTTAAGATGTTATCTAAAGCCACATGGATGTAGTTTACAGCACATGATCACAAGCTCAGCTGTAACAGGTGACCATGTGTAGCTGCTGTATTTGAGTCAGTGCAGTTAGTCACTGGAAAGGTTTCATAGAGGTTGTGACAAGGTTACTGATCGGAGCGACTGTAAGACATTCAGATGGAAACTGAAACACTGAACTTATATTGTTCTTTTACCCTCAATAGCCTTTGTCAGAGTTTACATTATAATCACTTTCTATTCTCCAATATAAAAATAATACAAAGTTAAAGTTTAAAAGCTATTGTTGACAAATGAATTTGTTTTATTTGACTAAATTGTTTTAGTATTTTTAAAGAAAAATTACATTTTATGTAAAATATTACGTAACATTTAATAAGATCTTTCCATCATTATGGATCTAAACCATTTTTCTTATGTTAAATTATTAATTGATGTTTATTATTATTTGTATAGATTTTAACCATTTTCCAGTGTTTTGTGAACTTCAAACAGTCTCAAAAAGATGAAATATTTTCAGCAGAAAAACCTCAGAGTTTTGGGCTGTGATTCGTCTCCACCCAAGATCTGTTAAACAAACATCTAGTAAGTTTGAGGAGCAACTTGAGCTTGATTTGAAGCAGAACGTTCCTCATGTTCCTCATGTTCCTCATGTTCCTCGTGTTCCTCGTATTCCTCCAACTGAAACAGCAGAAACTCTGAACGGAACGCGATTCTAACCATCTCAGCTAACAGAGAACGTTCTCCAAATATTCTCTAAACATTCCTCAAAAATGTAAACATGAGGCTAGCAGAAGTTTTTTAACGTTTCATATCACGTATGTCAAAAACGTTATTAGTGGGATGTTTTAAAAACGTTACAGAATTAAAAAAATGTTTGACTAACGTCCAAAAACTGGATGTTTTGAACATTCTTAGAACATTTTAAAGAACATTCCTTAAGTTTTTGTCACCGCTAACAAAAGCCTTTTGGAAAACACCAAACGTGTCGCTTTGGACATGCGTGTCTTTATACAACACTTTACACAAGAGATAAGAGAACGACACGTAATGAGGAGTGAGAGAGAGAGAGAGAGGCCCAGCAAACTCTTTGTTAACCACACAGAACGATTTCCAATTACAGCACAAAAGCAGCTCATTCAGGAAGGATGGAGGGAACACTGGCTCTTTGCATGGGAACGAAGACGACACGGAATGCTAAGAGGAGATCTCAGCCTCTCAGTGCCGGGAAACACACATACACAAACCCGGCTAACACAACGTTCTTACAACATTGGCTAACATCCTCCAAAAGCTCTCTCAATGTTAGCAAAAACATCTTAACAGAATATTTTTAATGTTACGTGTCATTATCAAAGTGTCTGAACAATAATAAACGTTTTGAATGTTCTTAAAAGTATTAAAATAACATTTGTAATTTTTGCCATTTAATGTTAAGTTTAGGTTCTCACAGCCTAAATTGTTGGTAAGTCCATTTTTCAGTGGCGTTTATTGATTTGTTTAGGGCCAGGTCCAAATTCAGGTGGGGTTTGGCACAGTCAATATTTCTCTGGCTTCCTCACGCTGCATTTGGAACAAAAACTCGGACTTTCCAAAAAAGCTGGACCAGCATCTAACATCTGACCTGTGAACTTTGTCTGGCACTGAAGATACGTGACGGCGACACATCGAAACATCATTTTTTCTGACTTCTGGTTTGCTGGAAGGGAAGTGTGGATGTCTATGGCGTTGGTAGGTCACGTTTGGCGGGACAAAGTTCAGCTGGGGAAATGACTCATTGTGGTGCATCATTTGACTGGAAGCAGACAGACGGATTTTCCTGGTCACTGCGGAACGCTGTTTTCCAGGCCACTCCGACTGAAACCAACACGTGTGCATGACTTGATATTGTTTATGCGTTCAACATTTTCCTAATAATAGATGTTCGTTTTTCCTGAGGAATCAAATTCCTGGCGCATCCACTAGTTTTGTGGGGTTTCAAATTTCTCTGATTTAATACGACTTCATTATTATATTAGATATTATTAATATTTTTTATATTTTGTTTTCTCAGAAAGTTATTAACTGGTGACTATTATTAAAAGTAAATGCACAGAAACACTATATGTCAATATGAATGTATTTGAGATCTGTGCACAAACAATGTTATAATGCACAAATAATGTTATAATTGTCAGTAGCAAACACAGGACTTTCTTAGCAAATTCTAAATATTGAGTTTAGTTTAATCGTTCAGACTGACATGCACATTAAAACTACATTTCCCATCTTCCTCACACTTAAAAGCATCACAGATCCGAACTCGTACGTTCAGACTTCCCAGGAACTTCCCAGGAACACTTGACCCAACCGTGTCAGGTCACATGACCTGCATTCATGACGGTGCATGTTCACAATCATTGAAACTTGCATTTTAAATGTTTGCTTTCTGAAACATCTTAGTATTCTGGTGCCAGTGGCTGTTAGTGGCTATTCAGAGCTCAGCGGCATCAGTTATATAAACATTAGTGAGGAACTGAGAAAAGGTGGAGATTGAAAACACAACAGACTCCAGAAAGACATTCTTTAATATTCCCATGACACATCTGCCTCTCACTGACAACATTCGCAGGGAACCAGAGACTTTCCACAGGGATTTCTGGGAGCAAACAGCGATCACCGGGGGGGTATTCATGCCCAGACCAGAGGAACAGGAAACAGGGGGCGGTCTTCCTGTTTTGGGGTTATTAACATTAAGCATTTATGTGATATTTGATTATTATTTGTGACATTGTTTGTTCATGTGCAGAGTGACCTAATTAAAGAGAGTAAACAATACAAAGGTAAATAATAATAATATGTGATAATAATTTAAAAATAAACCCACTAAAGTTCAGAGATAAAACAATCAAACTCACAG
>JBAJNP010010694.1:0-16021 GCA_036877545.1 Yasuhikotakia modesta
TTATTCTCTGTCTGATGTACTACAGTAACTATATTATTCTCTGTCTGATGTACTACAGTAACTATATTATTCTCTGTCTGATGTACTACAGTAACTATATTATTCTCTGTCTGATGTACTACAGCAACTATATTATTCTCTGTCTGATGTACTACAGCAACTATATTATTCTCTGTCTGATGTACTACAGTAACTATATTATTCTCTGTCTGATGTACTACAGTAACTATATTGTCACGTTTGTAGTTATTCTCAAATGAAACTGAAAATTCCTGATGTCTTATTTTGCGGTGAATGTGTTGAACAGCTGAAACTTCTGGGTTGTTATTTTGTCTGTTCATATAAATCTCATTAAACTAAAACAACCTGAAAGAACTAAGCAGTGAACTGCTGAATGATATCGCAAGAGAACAGACTGAGGAGCCGTTTCCTGAGTTATGACATCAAATGTTAGCAAAAGAAGAACTAAAGAGCCTGATATTACAGCCTGTATTTCAAATGTAACAAATATTATTGTGTGTAGACAAAGTAGAAATCTATAGAAACTAAATGAACCAGAAGTTAAACTGAAACTGTAAAGCATCTGTGTTATTTGTTGTGTTGTAGCTGTTATAACATGTAAACTGCATTTAAACAGGTCAGTGTTCAGGCACATTTACTGCACACAGCGTAAGAATGTTTGCCTGAAGGAACAGAAGGATCTGTCAGTGTTTGATCATCATTTTCTCTCATTTGAGCAGATCTTCATTTAGCTGCTGAGTTGGGTAAAAACTTACTGGAGCGGAACCAAGAGTTAGAACAGAGACTCCAGCAGGTGTGTGGTACCAGTCAGGACCAGCTGCAGGAGATAGAGGTACTGACATCATACTGGTGCTTTTCTAACTGAACCCAGACCTACATGTTTCTATTCTCTGAAACCTTTTGTGTGTCTGTCTTGTCCATGTGCATTATGAAATTATCTACCAAACATTATTTTCAACATTATTTGTCATTCATCCATGTGGCATTATGATAAATGAACATGTATTTAAAACAGCTTTATTAACTAATGTCCCGCTGGCTTTGAATAAATTCTACACATAACAATGAACATAACACTAAACATTTGGTTCTGTGTTCAGTATCTGTGTAAGCAGGTGGATTTGCTGAGGTCAGTAAATGATCAACATGCTAAAGTTTATGAGCAGCTGGACTTAACCGCACGAGACCTAGAGCAGAAAAATGAAGGATTGGTGCTGGAGAACCGAGCAGCTCAGATAAAGATTGAGGGGTAAGAGTTCACACAAAGCTTTGAGAATAAATATGAAGAGAACCAAATAAAGCCAAACTGACTCAGATTAAAAGTTGTCCTGCAGCCTCACAGACACTGTGGAAGGGCTACAGACGCTGGTGGATGAACTCCAGAGAGAGATACAGAAGCTGGGTTCTTCTGAACAGAACCAGCGCAGTTCACGGTCAGAAACCACACAACCTGTTGACCAAGTTCTGGGTTTCACATGCAAGAAATGTGGATTGCAAAAGTACGGTTTCTTCATTTCTTTCCCCGATTAACATGCATTTCTGTTGCAAAACCTGCTTTTGTCAACATCTTGGTTCTGGTTAAGTGGATTAGTTAAAGATGGATTTACTTGGAAATTAGACTTTGCAGCTCTAGGAATTATGGAAAACATTCTTACCAGACATTGAAGTCTTGCAGGCTAAATGTGTTTTATATATTTAATATTCTAATAAAATACAGTTAAATGTTGCTTTTGAGCTACAGTATTATGGCATCACAATAATTTACCATTTTTAATAGTCCATCTTACAGGTTTCAGTGTTACGTTATCTTATCTGATTTCAGTCATGCTACATTTCTGTCAGGTATTCTGATGACTCCTGTAAAGCTGTACAACAGGAGGAGAATGAGGTGGAGCGCATGGACCTCCTGGGCTCTGTTCATCTCCTGCAGGCCCAGCTGAACACAGAGCGTTCTCTGAGGAAGGCTGCGGAGCAGGAAGCCGATGCTCTGGTACGAAACCTCGGTGAACTTGAGCCAAAATTAGTGCTGCTGGGAGACTACAGAGATCGGCTGGCTGAGATGCAGGCTGAAGTTGAGGAGCTACGACTTATCTTACGTTCCAACCGCAGCACCCACAGGCATCCGTCAGATGCTGCGTTCCTCAGCTCCTCTGCAGAAGGCGGTGTGGTCAGTCCGAGGGGACGTGGCCTGATGCGCTATAGCAGTGACCAGAGGTTCCACACCTCCGGCTGTGAGGAGGGAGGGGCGTTGGGCAGTGAAAATGGGTGGAGCTATGCTAAACAGGCTGAGGATTTAAAGCATTATGGCATCTCTTTGTTAAATGAGGTGGATGCTGAATATATTGCCCTGCAGGAGAAATACGACACGCTGCTGCGCCGCTGCGAGAGACAGACGATGCTACACATTCACAAAGCCGTTCAGACTCTCGTCAGCGGTTCTGTCCAAACACACACACCCCTGCAGAGTCTAAACACACACAACGAAACCCAACCACCTGCCTATAAGGCCCTGTTTCATGAGATTTTCACCTTTATTCAAAGGAGCAAAGAGGACCTGAAGGGGAACAGGGTGTAAAAATATATAAACGCCACTGCATTAGAGTAACTAGCAAACAAAATGACTTTGTAAAGTAATTTCTTTAAAGCAGATGTTTCTGTGATCATTTTAGTCTAACCACCACAATGTGTCTAAATAGTTTGTCTAAATTTTAAAATATATACGTTTTTCTTTTGTTTGCTTGTTTTTGTTTGCTTGTATATCATGTTTTTGCATTTGCATGTAGTTATTTCATACATTTTAATTTTGACATTCGAACTGTAAGTCTGAAGTACAGCCCTGCAGTAAATCACAACACGACATGGACTTTTAACCTGGAGAGTTTAGAGGCAGGACATGAGAGTCCGTCTGTTTCTAATCAAAGCACCTGATAAGATTTCAGTGATGTAGTTTGTTAGGTAACGTCTTTATCAGGGAACAGAACTCACTGTACAAAACAACTCGCTTTATCTCCACC
Organism: Yasuhikotakia modesta; assembly: GCA_036877545.1. Lineage (NCBI taxonomy): Eukaryota > Metazoa > Chordata > Actinopteri > Cypriniformes > Botiidae > Yasuhikotakia > Yasuhikotakia modesta. The sequence goes on from JBAJNP010010694.1 coordinate 3,036, forward strand.
ATCACAGAGGAAACAGGCCATGCAATGATACAGCGTACATTCAGTTTTGACATGTGACATGAGTTTAACTGTCATTCTTAAAATCTGTTCATTTCTCTACTACTGTTTACATTAGACTTTAAACAGAGATATTGTTAGATGCTCACAGGCGTTATAGCATAAAGAAGTCAGAAGTACTGAAGACCAGATTTCAGCTGCAGTGTTTATTCTGAATGATGAATGAAAATATCCGGATGAGTGAACGTTCAGCTGCTGAGATCTGTGTGAGACACACACCTGCGTTTGCAGTGACCAGATACATGGAATGATTCAAATAATTCAGCTGATGTTTTATATGGCATGAATTGTAGAACACAGACTTGTTGACTGTGGGTGAACAGACAGGTGATATTTTATTTAGAACTATACAATAATTCCCCTGAATATTTAAGAGGCACTTTCTTTAACTTGCAGAAGCAGAGTCTCTTCAGATCATAAACATGAAACATCATCACCATTAAACTTCCCTTTAGTCTCAGAATATTTTACCCAGTATGAGGAATTTTCTTGAACCTTCGTTGGCATTACACATGCATTCACCATTACTGCTGCAGAGACAAGAGCATTCATCTTCATCAGAGCAGAACGTGCTTGTGATGTTTCAACCGTTCAGTCACAACGTTAGAAATACAAAAATGAATCGAGCATTTAATTAAATCCATTTTCAGGTATTTATCCTCAAAAACCAACAGGATCCATTTATGAACCATAATTAATACATGAACCTTTGGGTGTCATTGGTGACAATATTCATCATATTTTGCTTTAAACTGAACTGCTTCCAGAAACCAAATCTAACTGTTTTCTCTCACTGAACTATTGTGAGTTGCTTTGGTTAAACAGATTTCAGGAGGCCTGTAAACATTGACAGAGAACAAGGCATGAAATGTTTATTCATGCTTAAATATGGGACAAAAAAAAAACAGTAATTCGGAAATAAGGTATGCAACAGAAATGATTAATAAACCCAACAACCTTTAATCCCACTCAAGCTAATGTTGTGAACCAGAGCTAAATTAGCCAAGATCAGAACCACCATCTCTTCTCTTTACTAACTAATTACATAAAACATCTTTCTATGAACTTAAATATTTTGATGGATCTAACAGACCCTCAGCCCTTTGTTTCTGAGATGAAGTAATTTGTGAGTTTGGACCAGTCATGCTCTTTAATCTTCTAATCATTCAGACGGGTTACTGAATGCAGCCCCTCCGGTGTGAAGACGTCACCCTGGTCTTCATCAGCTGACGATAATGACTGCTTCACATGTCAGTTCTCCTGTGTAAACTCTCACTGAACTCCAGCACTTCCTGTCAGGAATGAACTGTACCCTTCAGGTACCACATCCCTCCTAAACTAGTACAGCATTCCTGAAAAAAACAACACAAGCACAGTGTTGGAAAAACTAAATAACAAAGAATAAACTTTTCTGAGGTACATTTACTGACTGTATAAAAATAACATGCTCCTAATGTGAAAAACACATTAATACCCCATAATAGCAGACATTATTTTCTGTTTCTTTAAAAAAAAAGCTAATTTCTGTCTTAAGCAGAATTTTTTTCAGTCAGCTGAAACAACGTTCACAATGTTCTCCAAAACCAGAATGTAACTGTGTATAAAGTCAGTGGTCTTAAACAAACAACAGTATAATATTTATAATCACACTTGTTTTGCTCAGGAAGAATGTTCAGCTCTAGACTTAAAGCATTACGCACCTTCAGCAGTCGGTCCACGTCTGTTTTAGTGACGGCGTCACCGAGTTCCTGCGTGAGGCGAGACTGGATCACGTTTCTCCTGACTCGATAGTTCTTCATAAAGATCTCAAACAGAACCTGCCGGTGCTGTGAAGACACAAACACTACATCTGCTACAACCAAAAACAGTCTTTACAGAAATAGAGGCCGATGATAAAGTTTTGTAAGGAAGATCGGCTCTCAGTGAATCAGTAAATACCTTGTCAAATGTTTCTCCACTCTCCCACAAAACAAAGACTTTCTGCTCATCTGCTGTGGCATTGCTCTGAGGAGGAAACTGAACACACACACACACACGTCAAAGACAAAAAAACAACCGAAACTAGACATTGATTAGAATCCAGAAAACTAACCATTGGATAAAATGTGCTGATAAGTTACTTAAATTAAAGGAAGGGTGGAATTATTGCGTATTTCCTGAAGTTGTTTCGAGAGTGTAAGAGTATTAAGAAATGTTAAAATATCAGATTAGAGAAAATATTTGTAACACTTTTGAAGGAAGAGAAAACAACAAACTTCTAATGCTGTGAGAAAAGCAGGAATATTCTGCAGCCCTGTTCTGTTCTAAACAATAGTTACATGTTTGTCTTTAACCTTAAACAGAACAAACAGCAACCAGTCACAAACATTCAGATCAGACTCAGGAATTAGTCTGTACTTAGTAGTAATGGTTTTAACTACTTTAATAGCCATTCCATAAGCCCTGTTTTCTGCTCCACACACACCCTAAATCCACTAAGTCCTGAGAACAAGAACAAACCTCAAACTCACAGGCCTTCTAAAGAGTGTTTGGTGTAAGCGGAGGGCGGACGGCAGGCTAAAGACTGTGGCTGTGTACTCACAGGCACCAGGATTTGTTTGCAGTGGCTCTGCAGCACAGCGTCCTGCAGCATGCGGTCTGTGACGCAGCTGTATGCGGCGTGACCCGTGGGTAAGCTGGCCAGATGCAGGTTAAACAGCCTCTTCAGTTCGCTCAGGCACAGAACGTGGTGCTTCAGAAACATGTTCCGCACAAACTCCTGGAGCTCAGGGGTGGGCGCGTGACCTGGCCCGTGCCCGTTGTGAGAGTCCATGATGGGAGAGCTGGGGTAACCGTTGACGGCACCATTAGTGAGAGACTCTGATGTGTCCATGGCCTCTTCTGAGTCACTCATGGGCTCTTGTTTGACCTGCGGTGGTCCGTGGGCTTGAGCGGAAGACCCCGGGGTTCTGGAAGTCTTTAGTCTGCGAGCATCCATCTCCCTCTGCAGGGCGATGCGGTTCTCCTGAGCGTTCTCCATCGCTGCCTTCAGACGCTGCTCCCCGCTGACATGAACCGGTTCTAAAACACATGGAGAACCATGACTGTGTTCTCAACCACAACTGTCACAACATCAGATCCTCACTTTACTGTTATTACAAGAGTTCACACAAACAATATTAGCACAAATCCTACAGAAAATTAAAATTAAACTAACATACTGCTTAAACATATACTTTGTAGTTCCCCTTTTTTGGCCAATATTTTCACTCAAAACGTGAGAGTTAGTGCGTATTATAACAGCTCCACCTGCTGTGCTGAAATGTCAAATGCTTCAACAGAGACATTTTAGAAAATAAATATATTCTGCATGTATAAATGTATATTGTATATTTGAAGTGTAAGACATACCTAACTGAGAATCCTTTTTAGGCAAAAAGTCATCTTTGGAGAAGTTAAAAACTTTTTCCAACCTGAAAATACAGTTCTGCATTTAAACACTGGAGACTTCTTTAGAAGTCACAGGGCAATGAAATGTTCATCCACTCATAGCAGCAAGTTCAAATTCAATGTAAATACAGCTGTATTCATGAGTTAAATACAGCTGTATTTATACAGCTGTATTTATGAGAATGAGTTCCATTCATACTTGGACTGAATGCCCAGCCACAGCATGTGCTGTCTTTGAGCCACATCAGGATGCTTCCTGATGAAGTCCTGATCGGTGGGCAACAGAAAATCCCAGCCTCGGTTTACTCTAGGAACAGACATCTGCTCCAGGAAATCCTTCACGTCCTCTGGAGGCAGCTGTGCTCACGAGAAGAACAAACATCAGAAGAACATCAGAACCAATCACCAAACTCTCGCATCAATTCAAATTAAGAACCTTTATGGTAGCAGCAACTTCTTTTCTCATCAGGGTTCTTTCATGAGTGAATCTCCACATCTGACAGGACAAAGAAACAGCATTCAGTACAGCAGTTCTGCTTTTACTTTTTAAAAACACTTTCCTATTTTTCTATTTTACAAAGACACAGAAACAATATTAAAGCTGCAACCCAAACCTGTGCATCTGGATCACATCTGCTTTTATCTTAATTCTACAAAACTAAAGTAACATCTGCAGTAACCAGATGTGATACAGTAGCCGGATCTGACCCGACAACTTCAATTATAGAACATTATTATGATCATTGTGATTATTTATTTAAGGTAAAGAGATTGTGTTGAACACCGATCTCTCATGTTCTCTCTCAAAAACGGTTCTCTTAACCAAAAAATTTACTTCTAAAACTTCTCACCACAAAGTCTCGCCCCCGGCAGAGAACTTCAGAAGGAACTCCACTGTGTGAACTACATGTGTTCTTAGGATACAACACATCACTGCCAAAACATAAGCAGCACCTTAATATCTCATTAACACACAAACATCTAATTTTATCTCATTATTGCTTGTGCATCAAGAGTTTTGGGTGAGCGCAAACATAAGGAGAACTTTCACCTCTTCACCACCCAGTTTCCCTGGACTAGCAGCGCCACCTGCTGTATGCAGCGCAGCACCGCAGTGGAGTCTGTGCCTGACGCAAGCAGCCCCATCAGATTAGCAAACGGCATGACCTTGACTGTGAGGAACAAAGAAGATCGTATAAAAAAAACAGAAAGCAGTCAAAAAGACACAACACATCATAGATGATGTAACGAACCGTTTTTCATCAGAGTCTTGACCTGGTCACCCAGGGGAAGTGTGCGCAGCTGGGCCATGGACAGTACGTTACTGGGACCCATCGGTTTGACACTAGAGGAAGAGGAGAACAATCAAACACAGACTCACTGTAAGCTGTGTACAGTTGCCAGGCAACACTGAAACATCCAATCACAACTATCAGTTTCAACATCCAGATTTCATTGCACTTACACTTTCTCTTCGGCTAAAGGAGGCATCAGCATGGACAGATATTCCCTGTGTGGAACAAAAGCATGAGCTCATTATTCTCACTAGCCGCAGTGTTTGTGGAGTCGGTGAATTTACTAACCGTGGAGTTTTCACCAGCTCTGTGTTCTCTGTGGTGTCCATGGTCTGACAGAACAGATACTGACGCTCATGTTCAGAGCGTCCGTCCTGCATCACAAAGAGTTCAAACTCAGCACTAACAAAAACACTGCGGCCCATTCAGACAGATTGACAGACGCTTTTACTCAACGTAACACATCAGCTCATGTTCTCTGGAAATACCTTTCAGAGTGTTTGCAGTGGGTCACGTGACCATGTTACCTTTATACCGTGGTACTGCAGATGGATCCAGGGTTCTTCAGCCTGTTTCTTCTGCAGAAACTCGTATGACTGGATGCGCCGCTGCCGGGCCTGTTCTGACTCCGGTCTGGAGAACCTCACCTGGTCAAAAAGGCAAGAAAACAACATCAGAACATCATTGCTGAGCTGCTGTACAAGACGAATGAAGAGTGTTTGTGAGTCTTACAGTGATCTGCTTCACATCATCCTCTGCTTCGTCCTGAGAGGAGTCTCCAGCTGTTGATCAACACATCTGTTAGCATCACCCACTAACCGTCAGAAACACAAATCTCTCAGCTATCACAGATCATAATCTAGATATAAAACAATGCTAAAATAGTGGTACAGCTTTAACCAGCAAACACAACATAATACAAGACAGGTTCTTTATTTAGCCTTTATGACCACACTTGATATTTAAAGAAACGCTAAACATGAAAACTCTGCCTTCATTTGCTGCCTCTCGCTCTCTGTGTTTCGCATCAGCTTTGTCCAGGTACGAGAAGCTGGGTTTCATCTGCAGAATCCCCTGCAGTGGAGTGAGATGAAGCTCTCCTGTCACCACAAACATCAGCATCAACATCAGTGTCCCAACACACATCAGCGATTCATAACAACAATATATAACAACAATAATAATAACAACAATAATAACATTGTCTTTTATCAGAGTGTTTTAGCTTTACCAGACTTGAACTTTGCTGCTTGGTGACATCAGCAGAACCTAAACTCCGCCCCTCTAACTACCTGCGCTAAACTGATAAACTGACACGTAACACCCACTTTCACAGCTATTTGTCACACAATGACTATAAAATAAAACTATGTAGCAGTTGAGACACTTTTATAAAAAGTGTATAAGACAAATTTATATTTAAGTGACAAAATAAATGGCAAACCTTTACTAAACACGGCCGCTGCGTAGCGGGATGTGTTTGTGGTAGCCTGGATTGAGGAGAACATTTGCTTGTCCATCATTTTCCTGTAAGAAACACAACAGGAGGGAATAAGACTGAAGTGAAGTAAGGGCTGCAGGGAACAGTGATGTTGCTCACGTGCAGTAAGTGTTGGAGTCCTCTGAAGACGTGCCGTCCACATTAAGAGCGATTTGCTCTCCTTTACTGCGGCAGTAGTTTGGACTCATGGTATCCATGGCAACCTCAAGTTCAACCTGAAGGTGGGGAGGGAAACCCATGAGATCCGGAAGCAGTTTAAAACATTAACTGTTAACTGCAGAAACTGTCCCATCACCTTCTGCTGTTTGGGTTTAATCCTGGCTGACAAATGAGTCACGTTATCATAGTTCATGCTAGTTGGGCGCACCGGGTACTATGAAAAGAAACAATAAAACAATGAGCAGACATGCCACAACCAGTAATGCACAGAACAATCAGGCAGTGTTAGCGCTGTCACAGAACAACCAATCTTTTACAGGAATAAACGCATATAGCAGATACCCACATCTAGACATCTGATCACTACAACTACAAATAACTACAAATATTATCTGACACTGTTACCTGGAACAAATACAGCTTCTCCACAAGACTTCTGGCCAGGTAGACATCAATCTAACAGGAAGGAAAGCAGAGACGTTTCAGGTTTATTGTGACATTAAATGTTTATTCTGTGAAGGTGTTCACATCTACCTCTTGTATAATCGGGTCGTCATCATCACCACTGGCCATAATGATGAAATTTTAATCCTGCAGACAAACAACAGCTGAAACACTCAATAACATGCTGAAGCAAGGCTGTAACACGTTTATAGTGAGGGGAACAACAAAACCCACCGAATTATTCCTGTGGTAAGATTAGTATAACAGTAATGACAGAAAGATATGCATCACACCGAATCCATGATCGTGGAGAAAGACTTTAACTATGTTCGCACCAGTTTAACAACAGTACACAGATGTTCACGTGCACAGCGAGCTACAGGAGGTTGTGGTACTTTATTCCCACTCATGACAGTCGTACAGACACTGGTCTTCAGTGAAACATACGCATCTGAGGACAGTAAAGCTGGAAGGCAGGATGCTGAAGACAACATACGACGGTCAGTAAATGAAGCAGCACACAACGCGACACAACGACGCGTTTAACACAACGCACCACTTTACTGACATCCTTAATCCGCGTATTTACATAATGCTACACGTTTGTAACTTCTGACGCAAACCACTGCCAGCTCACACTCAAGTGACACACGGCGAGGCCTCTGCTGGGGCACTAAATACACCAGTGGCAGAAGTGCAGGCGGTAAACCGACCTGTTCTCTGTTAGCCAGACGGGCCGGTACCGGAGGAGCTGCTGCGGTCCGTGCAGCTGGAGGTGACGTGTGTGTTTCACAGGAACCGCTACGGCTGTAGCTCCGTGTTTCTGCTCGCAGCGCTTCAGTCACTCAAACACGTGGGGAGGAGCGTGTGGACGTATCCCAGCATGCACCGCGCCTGCGTCACTGCTGCGTCACCGCTGCGTCACCAGCCAACAAACGCACCAGATCTCTGTGTGATGTCATAAACGCAACATACACCTTCATGAGATTATAATACGCAAAGTTTTTCTATTTGTTCTACATGTGTCGCACCGTGTCTTGATATGTACGTAATTGTTATTTATTGAGAACCTGCTACTGCTTTTACAATCAGCTCCAAAACAAACAGAGACACTAAATATTCATTTTGGCAGTTTTTTATGAAAGGGTCCCATTTTAAAATCAACAGCAGTGAATCATTGTAAAGAATTAACAACTACAATAAAAAGAAACACAACAGGGTATTTTGCTGGGTGTATTCCCAAAGTGTTTTTCAGTCCTGATAGCTAAAACACTAAGATTTATTTAAATGTACTGATACAGAACACTAGAGACTTTTACTGTACAATTTCTTCACTCTTAATTGTACTGCACACATTTACACAAAATTAGCTGTAGGTCTTTTAGTAAGAGTACTTTCACTTCAACATTTATATTATAAATGGAAATGTATTGAAAAATGTTATGGTTACACAAATGGATTATAAACACATACACAAATCATTTTTCTTAGCAAAAACACACTTCTGAGCTCTGAGGTGCTAAATCTAATCTCTGTCTTTGACGCTTCCTCTGTCTGTCAGAGTTTGACATCACAGACACAGTAAGAATGGCATTTCATTTTAAAGCAACTTCTAAACAGAACGTAAAATTATTATTAACATTGGATTTAAATGCCACATATATAACTCTTATTCAATTTATATGGATGGTTAATTTTATATATTTAAATAAATTACCCATTATTTTATTATTCGGGTGAAAGAACACTTTAGTTTCTCTCAGGAAATCAATAGGTAAAAATTAGTTTAAATGAATAATGTATATTTAACTTTTCTCACAATCCTGTTGACTCTTGAATTGCACTTCTGTTAATTCCTCTACATAATTGTACTTCAAATTCCAGTTTTAAATGATTTTAACAGCAGCTCTGATATTAACATTCAGAGCCAGCACTTTACACTCTGCTGCCATATAAGACCAGGATCCTGATGTATCTCAAGAGATGAAATCAGATGTTCGTGGCCTTCATGTTTTCTGAAAGCTAACAGGAGGAAACTCTTGTTCATCATCCAGGCGGACTGGTCCATCTGCAAACTCATGTTCTGAGATCAGCTCTCCTTTCTTAGCACCTGCATCCTCAGAGTAACCTGAGGAAAACGTTTCACATCATCAGCACAAATCATTAACATACTTTACACATATTCATCAACAGAAGAGACAATTAACCACAATAAATGCTGCTAACTTATGATTAAATTCATTTCATAATAAATTCTAATAAAGAAACAACTGCAGTCCAGTCTGCTGAATACCACAACCACCTCCAAACACTGTCCCACCCCAAACTCATGCCATTGGTTGCGCTAATACTGCTGTGTCACACTGGTTGAGATGCTCAAACAAACAGGAATAACACACAGAACAACCTAATTGATATGTGTCAGGTTGCTGTCGACACTATGCAGACAGTGTCATGCTGTTATCTCACACACCCGTCAGTGAACTGGAGGATGGAGAATCTTGAGTTGTGACCGTGGCAACAGTTGCAGCAACAGTTGCAGCATAAGATGGTCTTCCAGCCTCTGGCTCTGACTCCACAGGGTTTTCATCATCATTCTCAAACAGTCTGTTGATGAAACACTTTATCATCAGCTCTTCAAACGTCTGATGGGCACAAGGCGTGTGTATATTTACATGTAAATATTCAGTTACTTTAATACATCTAAAAGCTGGACTTACTCAGTTACCGTGAACTGTCCTCAGAATCATAAACAAACATACAGAAGACCTTCAACTGGCTCACCTGTGTTTCTTTACTAAACGACAGTCTCCACCTGCCTGAGGATCAAAACTGTACATGTAGAGATGACCATCTAAGGAAGCCACCAGAAGATGTGGAACATTCTGGATCCTGCAGATGAATATAACAGTCTTCAGGCATTGTTAACTCCTATTTTACCTCCAGGTTCTGGTAACATCAGCACTATCACACCATGTCCTTTTGTACTCACGTGGCGAGAGCAGATACGTTCTTCAGGCCGGACACACTGAGATGAACGGTAGCAAACGCTCGGCCCTGATGCATCATGTCTGACACTTGAGATGGAAGATAAGTGCTGGCAGCTGTCAACATCTTCCCCATGTATGCAGACCAGGAGGAAGGGTCATTACTCGTGTCACAAGGGCACAAACTACACCATAAACCAAAGACACTGTGTTTATTTCTAAGACAAATGATGAACCACACAGCCCAGGAAATGGGTTCACCTGGTAAAAGACCAGAATTTCCTGTCACCAGCATATATTGTGTTGTGGATGCTGGAGTTTTTAAGTCTTTAAACCAGCCTGAACCAGCCTGGAGATTCAGGCTAATCTAAAACAGGCTGGTCTTTATAAGAGCAGTGCAATTATATTAAAACAACCTAGAACCAGTGAATATGTGATGTGCTCATCATACATCAGAAACTCACACTGATAATTAGATAAACCAGAACAGTGACTGATGGAGAGTGTGTTTGTACCCGGGATTGTGCGGCTCCAGTCTGAAGACATGAACAGTCTCAGTGTTACTAGAGGCACACAGAAACTGTGCGTCTGCGCTGAACGACAAGGAACTGATGCTAACGTACCTTCACACAAACAACACAGGATAACATTACACTGTCTTAAAGGAACAGTTCACCAAAATAATCAATCACCGTCACTCCAAACCTGTATGACTGCTCTTCTGTTTTACTCAACACTGATAAACAGCTTTCAGAATTCATTTTTTATATATAGAAAGGTTATTTTTACATACTATGTCTTTTGCAGCTATATGATAGTATAGAAAGAGGAAGAGATCAAAAGCCTTTATTCTCTGATAATGTTTTATTCCATTACGCTCTTAACGGCTGCAATCACATCACTGAGTCAGAGAGCTGCATCTATCAGATCAGTTCCGTTCAAGAACAAATCATTTAAACACAAATTTGACCAACTGAATATTGTATGGCTTCAGAAAGTGTTGAGTCATACAGATCACTTTTATAGATTGTTTTGTAAAGTGGATTCTTGTAGCATTGCCTCACAAAGTGTTTGATAAAAATAGCAGGACAGCAAAACTGAATCATCTGACTATATGTCTGTAAATTTACCTCTTCATTCCTCTGCGAAATTCAAACAGTCTGACCCCGTCAGGTACGCTGAAAACTCTGATAACAGTGCCCTGCATTATCACAACATTACATGAGCTCAAACTGACATCCGGCAGGAAGAACAAACTGTATTTGAGAGTTCTACTTTCTCCAACTCACTTTTTCTGAAGCGCTGGCCAGATTGTTTCCTGAGGCAGTGAATGAGAGGGCTGCCACAGGGCTGGCGTGAGCAGAGATCACACTCACTGTGCTCTGAAACAATAAGCGTGGAGCTGTAGATTTCCTTCTAAAGCAAGTTGTAATTAAATTTTACGTGTTCTTACCAGATTCATAGCATCATAAAGAGCAATCTCTCCAGCAGTGAAACACGCAGGATACGCCAGGTATGAGGGACTGACAGAGAGCGCACAAATACCTGTCAACAGAACTCGGATGTTGGTCCTACAAATGGGCTGGTGACAGTATAAGCACAAATGACAGCTGCTAATTACGAATGATATTTTTAGGGGTGGGTGAATATGTTTTATTCAAATAATATTTTTTTTAATGGGCAAACCCCCAAACAGGTGGTGATCCTGGTATATTTGTGTGATCAGAGGCTCACAAGCTGCCCATATATACATCTTTAAAAACTGGAATAGGGATTGTTACTGTACGGTTTCTACACTCAGTGTGCACTGCATTAACATCAATTTATGAAATGGGATGATTGATATAATCTGCAGTTGAACTGAAGAGTCTTACTTAAAATAAAACCCTGGGTTTTCACTTTATAATCTTTATTAATCAAATTAATTAAAACAGTAAAGAAATATTCAGCAACCGGCCATGAACTCTTATAAAATTTGTTTGGCCTATTTAGAACCAGCTCTATTGTACAATAATGTACACTATTTGTGAGCTAGTTAACCCAAGATATATGTTTTTTTTAATGGGTAGTAAAGCACTACAAGGTTGTTAACATCGTTTACCTTTAGGGTTTGGTGGTGTGTTCAGAAGAGATTTGAGAAGCTTCATATCCTTTATATTGTGAATGTATAGGGCCTCCTCCAAACAAACTATCAGTCTCTAAAAAAGAAATTGTATTGTTGAAATACAGGACAGCAGTATGAAAAGGCAATATTTAGGTTCACATAATTCACATAAAAATGTCATTTGCATCACAAGTCAATGCGCTTGAATGATGCAGCACTCGTACCCTGAGCTAAAGGTTACCTGTCGATTAAGTCTGACAGCCAGGATGCTGCTGGAGTAGCTGTAGTTACAGATCTCTGTACCCTTCTTGAAATGATAGATGTTCATGCGGAATGGTGTCAATCTGCTCACAACCACCATCAGACTGCTGGAAAACAGCCTCTCCACAATGCACACATCCGAGCTTTCCTCTGAACACAGACCAAAGGAAACATGATGTTTTCATGGGTTCATTCATGGGGTCTGTGTGGGTGATATGAGTCTGAGATGACCCCTGCCAAAAACCTCCCAGAAGCCATCAGCGACCAAACACCTGTGTTTATAATGCAACAGGAAAATAAAGATGGTGTGCATACAAAAGGAGTTTTAACGTACTGTCCTGATGAATATAATCCAGTCTGTCCACAGACGACAGAGAGAATAGTCTGTAACCATCATAACCTCCAGCAGCCAAAGACCTGCAGACACCAGAGACTGTAAATACATCAGACTGACCCTGTACTGTTGTCAGTTTAATACGCAGCTATTCATGGATGAACACACAGGCATATTTTATATACACAGGACGAACACACAGGCATATTTTATATACACAGGATGAACACACAGGCATATTTTATATACACAGGATGAACACACAGGCATATTTTATATACACAGGATGAACACACAGGCATATTTTATATACACAGGACGAACACACAGGCATATTTTATATACACAGGACGAACACACAGGCATATTTTATATACACAGGACGAACACACAGGCATATTTTATATACACAGGA